>VYZP01000826.1:346-12351 GCA_013400635.1 Hypocryptadius cinnamomeus
TAATTAGTCATTGCAACAAAGATAGGCAGCAGGTGATTATGGCAATGGAAACCGGTGCAATACCTATTGTTCCTTTGTCCCTGTGCCAGGATAAATTATTGCTGCTACTATTAAGAAGGCCATAAAAATATTTGCTCTGGGAAGAGGTTAGCAGTGAGAAAATATTGAGGTGAACTTTAAGCAGTGAGTAAGCTACTGAAAACCCTAAAATTAGCCTTAGTAGAACTGGAGACATTTTATGACTTAATCTGTTTCTGCAGCTTATTTCCACAAAACTTTGTCTAATAGCACGCTTTACTTCTCTTCCCCCACCTCCAGTTTTAGTTCTGTTCCACAGATGCGTGCTCTAATAAATAGACAAAATTGATGCAAGGCTATATTTCCTTTCTTATGTAACCTGGCTCTCATGTAATGCTTCTTATCACTAAGTCAGTCTTTTCACTCCACACACTTTTTGTTCCATGTCCCTGTGCTCACTTCTAGTCGTATATAAACTGGACAGAATTTAATACACAATGAAGTGGCTTGTGTTTATTAAGAGTATTTCAACCCATACACAAGCAATTGAAATTTTCAAGGTTAGAAGCAGTTGAGCAAAGAGTATTTATGCTACTCACTGGGCTAGGAGCAGGAAGTGCCCTTGAGAATTTACAATATGATTTCATGGAAGATGAGGAAAAGTGTCTCTCTTAGGGTAGCCACAGTATCAGAATTCACCATATCCTCTATAAATTTAATACAGATATAACAGTCTTTATGTTATTACTATCATTTTCCTTAATTGCATCTTTAATTTAGTTATTCAAATAATACAGTAAAAAATTAGGAAGTTTAAATTATCTACATTGTGTCCAAAAGAAACCAACATGTAGAAAGTGTGTCTTAACCTACACAAAATAGTTATGATCTCAGTTAATAAGTCTGTGATGTCATCCTTAGTACCACAACAAAGATTTACTCACTGCATTATCTATCATCTTGAAACACAATATAATAATTCATTTTCTTAGCTTTTGTTTTGAAGTAAACAGTTTCCCATTACAACAAAAGAAGAACTTTCCATTGATCATGAATTATGGTCATTGGAGGGGGCCTCAAAAGATCATTCTTATCTCTAATTGTGGACAGTGAGATGGCTACTGCTGTTTTCATGCAGCATAAATGCAGATTTACTTCAGTCTAGGCAGAATTCAGGTTACACCAGATGAGCAATTTTGCACAAATTTGAGCTATCCATTTGTCCTAATTTCAAATTATTCACTTCAAATAGTTATTTAGTAACTGATAATCACTTTACAAAATGAAATTTTCACACAGTGTTTTTTCCCACCAAAGAAGCTCAAAGCCATATCAATTTGTACTCATAATACTGCACTTCTCTGCTACTGTCAGAAAGTTACTTAAGCATTTCAAGTTTTACCAGCATTATGGTATTTAAAAAGTTATTCAAAATGTGTACCCAAATAGATTGTCAGTCAATCTTTGATTAAAACTCTACAGAAGACAGTTTTTTCATGAGGTTACCAATGCGCAACAAACTTTTAATGCAAATTTTCCTAAGTTCTGTCACCATCAGCTGCTCTCAGTTCCACATAATCTCAAAAGGTTTTGTATGGAGCCAAGAAATGTCTCAAAATCAGCAGTTACAGGGCCTCCCCTGGGGGGTGTTTCAGAAAAAGCCAATAAAGAAAGAGAAGTGGTCAGCTGGTGGGATGAGCCCTTGGGAAGTGGCCTCCTTCAATCTGAGCATCACCAAATAAAGTCAAGGAAAATGGAAGGGTAAAAAAAAAAATGAGCAATTAATGAAGCAATTGTATATCTCAAGAACTCATACTATCAAAAAAAAAAATTCTGAGGAGATGACTTGGTGAATAATTCTGTGACAGCTGTAATTTCATCCTTCATATAGATAATCTAATTATACAGGAGAACAATAACAATTAAAGGGTTATCAACAGTTCCTATGAAATGAATTGGACAAAAATGAGGAGTACTGTGAAAACAGGGTGGTTCTCCCCCTCCATTATCTTCACAGACAGAGGAATTTTCCTTAAAACTGAAAATCTAGCATCTTTGAGTATTGCTTTCATTGCTGTTTCAAAGCATGATATGAAAATAGACAGTTCTATCTCTTCCCTCTTGTAGATTGTATTTATCACAAAATTAGATGATGTTTTTACAGCACATGCCAAGTAATTTTATAACATTAACTCGTCTTTCTCCCAGTGAAATATATGAATGGCACAAGCATTTTCTTCAAAGAGATGGCATTCTCAGAGTAAAAGCGGTAATATCCAAACAATGCTGAGAGGGAATATGAAAGAGACCATTTGTATTTATTCTTTGTGTGAAATTAAAACCAGCAAACACAGCAAAAGCAGCCAGCTTAGTGACAGTGTCACATAATTAGGAAATGCTTGGTGAATGAATAAAGATACAGACATATTTATTTCCGTTATACTCTGATCAAACCATTCTGATGGTGAGCTCTGTGCATATAGAAGAGGATAAATACATTAAAAATGTGTTCAATCCTCAGTCTTTCCAATGTGGTATTATTAGTGTTCTATTAGAAAACAGCCCTTACATTTTAGTACCAGTTTGGGTCCCATTGCAGCATTCTTTTACCTGTGTTTCTACAGTAGTGTTTCTACAGTAGTGTTTCTACAAAAATATCAGCATTAAGGCACATTTCATTAGCATGAAACTACATAGATTTTGAAGATTTGGAATAATGTGTGGGCTGATTGAGTTTAGTAGCTTTTAAACAATTTGGTTCTGTGATATATCTTCTATCTGATGGAAACAAAATTACTGTTATGCTCCAGCTCAAAATGCTGGAGGCTGAATCTTTCCTGGTTGTAATACCGTTTAGGGATTCCTTGGATACCTCTCAAGACACCCACCAGTTTTTAAGAAGCAGAATGTTAAGACTATAGACTCAAGCTTGCAATTTGATTTGAAGAAAGGAAAGTGTTGGTAACTCCCTTGCTACTGCAGATATCATTATTAGTCTTCCCTGCATTTCTTTGTAGATGTTTAAAAAATACTCTCAAATTGAACAGGAGGATTACACTGGGTGTAAACCCAAGCTGGTAACATAACTTTCGGTAAACTGCTGGCCAGACTGAAAATAATTACATTATGCCACTGGTTTCCATCAGGAAAACAGAGTGAGACCACAATGAGTAAGATTTTATAAAGAAAATAAATTAATAAAGATCTTAGGACTCTGTGTACTTTGCATGTACAAAACCAACCTGGATTTTTTTCTTTGTTTTGTTTATTCATATGTTCATACATTATTTAATACTGGGACTAACAAGAATTGATGAATCTTGTCATGCTTTTCAGAGCCTGAGTTATGGGAAGTGACACGACTGAGAGTTATACTTGTTTTATGTGGCCTACAGGCTTTATGAAGAATGCCATGATATATTTTACTCACATCTCTATAATATGACTGTAAACAAATACTAGTTATGAATGTGGTCCCTGTGAGGAGAATTTGTATGGAGTCTGTGTGTGAAGTATTATTGATTCCTGCTAGAGCTGAAAGTGAGTAGCAGGTATGGTAAATAAATCAGAAATCCATTGTACCAGTGCATTACTGCCAGAAACACTTGCTTGAATTTTTTTTTGTTGTTTTTTTAAACATATGATTATTACCAAGATATTTTTCTTACTGCTTATACAGTGTTTTCCACTCCTTCACCCTTGGGAGCAGCTGCAGAGTCCCCAGGGCAGGACTTCATCTTCTGACCAGGAACAAGGCAGAGAACAGAGGTCCATGACTGAGCAAATTTTCTAGGACTAGGGAAGTGGCAGTACCAGAAAGAAAAATATTAATTCATTTCTTCCATCCTTCCAGAGTCTTCCTTCTGTGCTGCTCATTAAAGCAGCCAAAACCAAGGCACAGAAAGGATGCATCTCTCACCCTGTCTAACAAAGCTCTCCACACTGCCCTCTTTCAAAGGGCTCCTCAGGTCCTGAGTATTGACCTCCTTTCTACTTTTCTGTTCTGTTTGCTTGAAAATTTTCTCTCAGTCTGTGTCCCATATTTGTTCTTGTGCTCTAAGGATACAAAATAATAAAAAGGTTTAAGTTGGGAGCTTAAGACTTGCTTTCTCAATTTTTTAGGAATTACTGCTTTTCTAAGTGTAATTCAAAATTCTCATTCCCAGCTGGTCTTGAAAAGTCTGTGAAGATTGTTTTCTTTCTTTGATGCAATGCTATTTTTCTGACCTGTCTCAAACCATGAGGTACAACCCTCGACTCAGCTCTAGTGAATTTTACTTAGCACCCAGAGCAACTGTCAGCAGTGGTCAAGAAAGCTGCTTTGGCATTTCCTACTGGGATCTTCCTCCTGTCTCCTGCTTCATACACTTACCAGCTTAGACCTATCCCCTCACACACAAGCCGTCATCTTTTTTTCAACTTTTCAGTGAAGATTTTCCTCAGCTTTTTGCTTCTCCACATACTATTCTTCCTGCAAGGCCTCTCTGCTGCATGCTACTCCTTCACCCAAAGGATTAGTTGGATTTCTCACCTGATTCTTCAGCCCTTTTTGCCCTGTGAATCAGCTGTCACACTCTTTATGTCTATTTGTACCAGCTGTCACCCAAATGCTCTTGTGAATAACTCACTGTTTCCTGCCCAAGCACAGTAGTACCACCTCAGCTCCTCCTGCTCAAACCATTCTACTCACTGCAAACTCTTCTGGACTCTGCTGAGGAAACCCAAACCCTTCAGCTCTTCTCACTGACATAGCTCAGTGCCTCACCCAAACTCTGCTTCTGGAGGTAAACCACAGCTTCCCACCAAAATCTTCACAACAACCTGAAAATATTTCTGTTTGTGAATATGGAAATCAAGCCTTTGTTCAAGGTCAAGGAACCCACGAGTGTTATCTTTTTTTGTAGACTGGACAAGAGAATGTAGGGTTAAAACAGAGAAGGGGGTGAGCAAGCCAATTGTATCCTTAATGTCAGCTCCAATATTTTAGGGTTCATCCTGCATAGGCAGGAGAAATAATCAAGCCTAGGCACGGTTAAAAATGGAAGCAATAAGTGCTAAAGGGATTTTAAACATGTAGTTCAAGCACTGGATGAAATTAATTCTACTGACTGGTATTTAACTACCTCTGGAATAATCCTCCACCAATCTGCTTCTAATCAGAGCTGGCCTGCATCAGAATGTGCTTGAACACTACGAACAACCAGAGCACGTTGTGGGAGTTCCACCTACTAGTGGAGCCAAACTGACTGCAGCTATGAACATAATGAGGTGTTGTTAGAGCCCCAAGAAATGTATGAAATCCAATCATCAGAGCAGTTGTATCACTAACAGCAGTGTTTATCAGGCAGTGGAGGGCTGCAGCCCGCTGTGCTAAGTGCTGTCACCTGAGATGTGTTTGGAGGAGCAGTTTGTGCTGTGGCACGGTCAGGGGCAGGGGCTGTGCTGATTGGGGTGTCCATGTCTTGTCAGGTGAGCTGTTATGGCTCAGACACTCAGGTGAAAGCAGTAACATCAGGATAAGTCAGGCTGAGCCACATCGAGAGCAGGCTGACTGCAACTGTATGCCACGTGTTTCAAAACAGTTTTATGCTGATATGTGAAACCTTGATTCTTTGAAAAGTGACCCTTAATCCCTTGAGAAAGAGGTGTCTGGCTTTTTTTTTTTTTTTTTCCTCCGTATTCCCAGCGATTTGAGGACCATCACACCCTGCAGGCGAGGCAGCGCCGGTGTGCCCAGGGATGGGGGCTATGGAGTCGCAGCCGCTCCTGGCTCCCTGAGGGACGGGCTCTGTCCCATCCTCCCCTGAAGAAGGCAGCGCTGGGCCAGCTGCAGCCGGGGCTGCGCTCCCGCCCCGGGCTAATTGCGTTAATTAATTGCAGGTGAGCTGCGCGCGGGGTTTATGAGGCAGGAGGGGCTGGGGCGCTCCCCTCAGTCCTACAGCCGGCTCCGAAGAGGGGTTCTGTGGGAGCTGCTGCGCTGAACTCCCGACGAAAAGGTTCGATTTGTGCTCTTTGTGTGGGTTTGGGTATTTGTCGGCTTGTTGGTTTTTTTTTTTTTTTTCTTAGTTTAAGTTAAAAACGAGGGCAGCTCTTAGTCCAGTAATCTCCAGGTGCTCCAGGTGAGCGCAGTCCTGTGGGAAGGAGCAGGGCCAAAGGGTGATTCACCAATATCGCCATCAACTTTTTACTAAGCACGTGAAAAAACTAATAATTTACCCACGTTTTTATTTGTTGTTTTTCCCCAGCGTTGCTCATCGTTCAACACGTGCTGGTGGAGGAGCTGCTGGAACAGCCACAGCCGATGGGAAAAGCCCATGGAAACCGCAGGACCGGGATGTGCCGTGCCCGTTTTCAGGTCAGGTGTGCGTGGAAATAAGGCTTTATGAAATACTGCAAATGTTGGCTGCAACCTACTTTACTGCCCTTTTTTCACCGTGACAGACTTTGCTAACTGTGTTCAGTGGCTCAGCTGATGAGGGTAGTAACTAATCAAATTCTTGAGTAATTTGGAGTTGTAGCGTCTGCTGCATCCTGATAGGAGAGGAAGCAGAACTGTGTGTGGTTGGGAATAAGTTATTAATGAAGTGATTACAGAAACAATGTTTTTGTTCTGCTTTGTACCTCGTGAAAGCTGTTAGCTTCTCTGAGGCAGAGGGAGGAGGGAAGAGACGTTTTCATTAGTAGCTGCCAGTATCCCTAAGTGCTCCTTGTGTATTGCAAAGCAGAACAGTATGAATTGCAGCAGAGATAAGGGATGGTAGAAGGCACACAAGTCTGCTCTGTGCTTCTCTAGATACCATCACAGTGTGTTATGAGTATATTAGGGTAGCAGCATCTGTTTGCCATGTATGTAAACTGCTAAGCAGACTCCTTGAAGGTAAGGAAAAAATGCTTCTGTTTTGAGTATGAGAACACCTTTTTGTCTAGGTGTTAATACAATAAAAAACAAGAAAAATGAACAATAACCCACATGAACATTTGAAGCTTTAAATAGGCTTTGGGGAGCATTTCTATTAAATAGAGTTACTAGTGTTTTGTGTTACATGAGTTTTGTGTTTGTAAGCACAGTGCTATAGCAGTCTGACCTCAGCCTGGGTTAATGGGAAATGATAAACTGAATGAAAATTTCAGTTACACCATCAAATGCAATATAAGGGGTGGTTTTATTCTCTACCTAGTCCTGAGAGACTAGATGTGAATACTGAGTGTGTTTAGCAGAACTGTGCATTGCATGCCAGTTAATCATTAGAATAGAGCAAAGCATTTATTATTTTCCAAGAGTGGAAGTAAAACCATTCATAGAATATTGATGAGACAATGTGTTTAAGGCTCAGTATTTTCTTTCCTGTGCAGTTTCTGAGACAGTCCATGAAAACCCCATTCTCACCAGTCTGGCCTGTGAAAGTCACTGCTGCTTAAACTTTCTTTTGTTCTTTGTGGTTGCTGATGATCAAATGATTAGATAATGACAGATTGTTTTAGCAGAGTTCTCCTAAATTGTGCTAGACAAAGTTGTTAAAGGATAAGTGTTCCATAATGGTTGCTCCCTTGTCTTTACCTATTTTTCCCCCCACTATAAAAACACATAAAAATCGATAAACATTGACTTAGTAACTTCTGACCAACCCAAAGGCCTGAGTATATTGACTGTTGCTTTTGTTCTCCCTTCATGGAATCTTATTCAGTCAGGATGCTAGTGCTTTGCAGAATTAGGCACCAAAGTTGGCCAGACTGACTAAAGCATGGAGTAGAAAGAAAAAATATATCGAGTAGAAAAAAAAAAAAAATATGGCTTTCCAGCAGCTTTTATCTGGCTACATTTTTTGTCTTGCATAGATTTGGCCTTCTTTTTGTGACAATAACCTTTTCAAGGCTTTTCAGAGAAAGGGTACGTGTGCATTGGAAAGAGTTATTTGTTCACCAGCGGTTACATTATTCACAAAAAATACGTATGTTACAGTTGGAGAGCAGAATTTTATGTGTATTTTAAGATAATGCCATGATAATTAATATGACTATTTCAATTTTGGCCTTTCTTCTACTACTGTGCTGCCTTACCATTAACAGGCAGGATTGAGTGAGAGTTCAAACTTTAGTCTAAGACAAACACATTGGATAGGAGTGAAATCTGTCCAGGTTGTAACTTAATGAATAAATTCCATTTTTAAATTTGGTAAAATTGTTCTGTAGTGAACAATTTTGTTCTGTAATGATTTAGTAGAATGGTTTAAGAACATTCATTGTCAAGCAGCCTCCCCTAGAAATGCGGTCTGTTTTTCCTGCAATCAGTTTGGTGTTCCCCTGCCTGAGTAACGAGAGTTCAACTCCCATGCCATGAATAACATTGTGAGGCAGTGTGAACTTGGGAAAAAAAAGATGCAACATTTATATGTCTTAGTTAATGTGGTCTTTTTCAATAAGTACACAGTGGTTGTCACATTTAGAGAGCAATTTGTACCAGCTGATAGAGATTCCTTGATTGAGCAGCTGATTTCTATAAGCAGCCCACGTGTAGGCAGGGTAGTAGGAGGGCTGATGGGAGGAGTAGGACTTGTTTTTATTGCTGATCATAGTCATGTAGTGACTCTGGAGTGTGGGGGTGTGCAGAAAAGGTAGATGAGAATTCCATTGTATTTCTGAAAGCAATAAGGGGAAAGAGAACTCCAAAAAACCACTGGGGTAATTACTATGCAAGAGGGAATGAGAGGGTGAAAAAGGCAAATTTGCTGGTCGTTTTCAGCTGCAAGTGTATCTAAAACACAGGTGTTTGTTTTTAAAGGTTTTTATAGTGGCAGATGAGGGCTTGCAAATTTGAGAATTAGCTAAAGGTAAATGGAGAATTTAGATGTGCTGTGAAATAAGGAAACTGAAAGTGATGCAAGTGATGCTGCTGGAGCCTCACTACATGATCCTCTCCCTTTTGTTTGAAGATTGTTGATTATCTTTACTGAGCCTCAGTGAGTTGAGAGAGAAGGACAGCAGGCTGCATGTGATTGCTGGAAACAGGAAAAAGCAGGGTGTAGGAGGCTGGGAGATGTAGGAGAATGTCCACCTTTGGGAGGCAGGGAGTTTTTAGACTGATAACCATTTGAGCTGTGAAATGCAGCATCTCCTCAAGAAAATATGTATTGCACTGTTAAGAGAAGGAAAAGGCAGGTTGCTCCCCAAGGGAAGAGAAATCAGGCACAATGAGGCAGGCAAGGGAAGTGACAGTCCAACATTCCTGCCACTTGCAAGCAGGTTCAGAGGACATTGAAAAAGAAAGTAGTCAATGAAATATCCTGTCTGAGCTGTTGGCAGTGAGAATTTCACAAATGAGATCACGGGATCTTTTATAACATCAAAAACAACAAGAGTTCAGATAAAGCTTCAACTTCAGTGCTGATGGCTCAAATCTGGTTGCAGTTACTGTCTTGTTCTCCCTCAGCTTCTCAGATTAATGGCTGCATATGTGCCAGATGTTTTCTTTTTCCACCCTAAATGTATCTGGAGGGACACAATGTAGTTCCCTGTCAGAGACTGTGTACACAGAATGGGCCAAATGAGGAGTTTTGATTTTTTAATCTCACTTTTTAGGGTGCACTTGGAATGTAGCTGCCAGCTCAGAGTTGGCTTATTGCTAGCTGGTAAAACACATTATTGAGCCTGGCTTCCAGCCTGCTGTGGGATAGTCTGGGTTGCAAGAGAAAGATCACCCAGTGGCCACTCCCCTGCCAGAGGATCTTTCACCCTGTGTGGGTGGGTATGACCACACCACCCACCAGGTCATTGTGATTACTTTATTAAACCTTCAAGTGGAGCAACCTTGAAACATGCCTGCTGTAAAATGAACCTGTCAAGTTCAGCTGTAACTCTGAGTCAGTAGTGTTTTGAATTTTATTTTTTTCAAAATAATTTTTAGATTTTCTGATTCTAGAGAAAATATTGAGCTACAATGACAATACAAATACATCATTACAAATGCCTGCATTTGGATGTGTTACTGTCTGCCTGTGGAATGGTTGATCTGTGTCACAGTATTGAGTAGCACTACACTTGTAAGTTTTGGAGTTTCCCTAACAACTTGAATTAATCAAAATGCTGCCAAATAATGCTCCCTTATCTAATCTAATGACTTGTTCATTTTAGCTTAAATACTCCCTGTGTAATCAAACTACTTAATAGGGATATAATTAAGTATATCTTTAAATACTAACCATAATGTGTGATTTATGCTGTCTACCTTTTGCTGGGGAGAGTACAACTACTCTTATTCCAAGGAATTCCACTTTTTTTGCAGCTTCTTTAAGCAACTTAAATCAGTTTTAGACTCACTTCTATGTTTATAGATGTTTGCCAAAGATCAGAAAATAGATGGCAAACATTGCTTCTCTTGTTTTTCGTAAGAATTAGTTTCCTCTACTACTACCAATTTGTAATCCAATTTTTCCTACTAAAATACGTGACCCAAGTCTGGGAAGACATTAGGAAGCAAAATTGAAGACTAACAATGCCCTCTAATTCAAAAAGAACTCTGAGGAGAGGTGGACAAATATAGGACAGGATTTGCCAAAGGAAATAACAGAGTTGTTCATCCTGTGCAGGCTTGCAACTTTTTTCAATGAGATGGCCTGGACCAAATTGATATTTTTTTTATATTTTCATTTTCAAAAATTAGGCCTGAAGATAATGACAATATCCTAGTATGTCTAGAGCAAGAGTCTGCCTTAGCTGTGAAGCAGCAGCATGGTACCTGTGGATTTCATATCCTACTTTCAACCTGTTTGTGTGTGCTGCACTGCTTTACTGCATCTGAGTCACCTTACACTGGGTTTAAACTTCTAAATTACCTACAAGGAAGCTGGAATGCCTGGAAGATGGTGGGGGGAAAAAGAAACCATGGATTACATCTTAATCAAAATAATATGCTGTGTGAAAGGGTGTTGTGCATCTTGTAGTGATCTACACCTCTACTTCCTATGCAAGCTATTTTTGTTTGTTTTCTGAAAGTAGCTTAAATTGGCAACTAAAGGAATGCAAGAATAAATAAATATCAAATTTTATACCAATTTTAGAAATTTTTCCATTCTTTTAGGAATTTAATGTATCAATCTTAGCTTTTTTTCTCTGGTTGAGAGAAAAATTGAGGGGATAGAATTGAGGGGTGAGCACAGCTTTTTATGTTTTGTGGGTTTTATAATGAACAGAGGAAAAACACCTCTGTGACTTGCGGTTTTTGGTGCAGGATGGAGAGGAAGTTTGGTGTTCTGCATGTTCTGAACTTTTAAATGGACAGAGATGTATTCAGGGACTAAGTATTTTCTTAACTCTCATGTTTTATGTCATTCAGTTGCTTTTTGTGATGTGCATAAACCTTTATTCAAAAACTTTGTAAGCATTTAAGTATTTATACAAATTTTTAATGCCATGTTTTTTCACTGTGCCCTATTTATATTTTTTGAAATATAGAAATATTAAGTTTATTTTATTAGTGTAACTTCTTTCATCTTTTACAAGACTGAATAGAATTTGGAAACTGTTGCATTTTAGCATTACAGGAAATGGCTCAAGCTATGATTTTTACCATAAACTATGTCTGTAATCATTAGCACTACAGTTTCTCTGTAAATAAGCACCACTGTGGAATTATTATGTATTTTCTGAAACCTGGAAGTATGGATTCATCTGGTGCTGATTATCATATCACCACATGTTAATTATGCCTGGCAAAAATTTTGCTTTTTTCCATTATATGTTTGTGGAGAAGCCAGTTAGTTCTGCTTCATTTCAGCAAACTGGGCTGATGCCCAGACAACTATTATCAGCTTCATTCTCATTATTTATACTGAATAAAAATTTGTAATTATGAGGGTGAACCGTGCAACCTGAAGGGGAAATTCTTGGCCAAACGTGTTTGTTTCTTTTCCTTTCTAGTTATGCCATGGTCACGACAGCTATGTGTTCAGGCCCTGTTGTTTTAATTGGGATTTCCATCAATTAAAAAAAAA
>VYZP01000868.1:1435-14448 GCA_013400635.1 Hypocryptadius cinnamomeus
GGTGTGTAAACAGCTGACAAATGCACCTTCATTAATTCAGAACTTGCTCCCAGAGTTTTTCAGAGCACAAAACTCTCACAATAAATTATTCACTGCAAATGATTCATCAGCTTTAGAAATTACCTAATCCCTGAGCTCTTCTTCCAAACAGTGGATGGATTTCTCTGGATTGATTTTAGTCCCAGAATCTTAATTATTTTCCCATTTTTTTTTTATCCTTTATTTGGTTTCTATTCAGTTTTTCTTGCCTGTCATATTGTCCTGATGTGAATTTTTGCCTTCCTGATTTATTCCCAGCCTCTGAGGTCGGTGTTCATTGTCATTTTGTGTTTGCTGGAGTGACTTTCTGGCTCCTGGGTGCCACACTCCCATCGCTGGTTCACCTCAACCCTCTTCATTTGCATTCTGAACCCTCAAGGTCTGGGCAGAAATTCTTTGTCACCCAGGGTGACCTTTCAGCCACTTGTCACCACCAACTCACACCCTTGGAGGCAGGTTTCCCCCTCAAATGCCACAAAACCGCCCTTTGGGCATTTCCCATTCCCTCAGGGTGGGAAAAGATTGTCCTTTGGGATGGATCTGGTGGTTTTGAGGTGCTGTCAGTGGTTGTGAGGTGCTGGAGGATCCCTGTTTGGTGTCCACAGATGATTTATCCCTGATTTCTCAGCATCCACCGAGCCTTTCCCATCATGGATCCTGCTGGAGGGGCCCTGTAGGGAAATGGGGAGGGGGACAGGAGGTGGATTCTGTCCCCTCTCTGAACTTCCTGCAAATTGTAGGACCAGGAAAAGTGAAATAAATATTTCTACTTTATTTATAAAGTATTAATTTTATTAATTAATGTTAATATTTTTAATTTTTATTACTTTATTCCAATAAAAATATAAATTCAATATAGTATTTTAATTTTATACAATATATAATTACTTATTTTCATTCATTTATATTAATTAATATCAATATTATTTTATTAATAGTATATAATTAATTTTATTATTTTAATTAATAAAATTAAAGAATATATTCTACAATGTATAATATATATAACATGTAATATATAATATATTTATATATGTAATATATAATAATATGCAATACATTCTTTATTTATTAGCTATAAATAATATATTATTATAAAATAATAAAAATAAAAGGACTGTCATTAACAGCCCTGCTTTCCACAGAATCCCAGAATCTTCCAAGCTGGAAAAGACTCACCAGGATCATCAAAATCCAGTGGTGCAGGAGCACCACATAAAAACCTGGGCATGGTCCAGAATCCTTGGAGATCTGAGTGGCAATTTTCTAACTGTGTCCCCTCATGAAAAACTTGTGGTAGAGGATATCTTAAAAAACTTTATTAATATTTAATTTTATTTTAGATTAAAAATCATCTAATATTCAGTTTATAAATGGAGAGAGAAGCATCTGAGAACCGAAATGCTGAAGTTGCATTGAGTTCCTCTGGAATTATCAATAACCTGTGGGTCTGGAACAGAGAAATTCTGTTGTTCTGCTATTTCTACAGCCATGAAACACAAACTGCAGGCAGGAGAAGTGGGTGACGGTTTAGCTGTAACCACATCTTCTCTAAATTGGTGACACAAGCCAGGGGCCTAAAAATAAACATCGCTGTGGTTTGGCTCTCAAAGCCAGAGTGCAGTCAAGAGGTTTGGGGCAGGGGAAGGACAAAAAAAATTAACCTGTTCTTCCAAAAATAGGAGTAAAAAACCTCATGGTTTGAGCTCTTTGAGCCCAAATGTGACCATGAATGGGAAAAATTACCAGTGAAACACTGAGAAATTCATGGATTCACAGAATGGCTTGGGTTGGAAGGGACCTTAAAATTATCCCATTCCATGGCAGGGACACCTCCCTCTGTCCCCAGTGTCCAACCTGGCCTTGGGCACTGCCAGGGACCCAGGGGCAGCCACAGCTGCTCTGGGTGAGCTCCTGGAAGCCAAAGCACCAAGCAGAGAAAAGGGCACAGAAAAAAATTCCTCCAGAAGAGCTGTGAGGACCAAAGGGACTTTTGGTCCTTCCTCGGGTGGGGCTTTTGGGTCCTTCCTGACCATGAGTCACTCCCTGAAGGGTTTTGCTCTCTCAGGCTTTGAGTCACCAGGGTTTTTTCTACCAGGAAGAGTGGCCAGGCCTTGGGCTGAGCTGCCCAGGGAGGTTTGGAGTCACTGGAATTGTCCCAGAGGAGTCTGGATGTGGCCTTGGGGACAGGCTTTGGGGTGATGCTGGTGGGGCTGGGTGATCCTGGAGCTCTCATCCCACCTTGATGATCCTGTTTTGCTTTCTCGTGTCAGCAGCTGACACTTAAACCATTTTCTTCCTGATTTAATGTGTTCTTTAGGCAGGTGTGGGAAATCTGGGCTGTTTTCCCTCAGGAATGGTGTGGAGTAGGGAATCAACCAACACAAAACCCAGCAGTAATTCCAATATAATTCACTTCTAAGAGTCACACCCTGAACTGTGTGGTGACACTGAACTCAGACAGGGGGATTCCTGAACATGTAGGAAGTGGTTGAGAAAAATGTCAAAAAAAAGGGAAATTCAATTCCTTAGAGTCAGCAGGAGGAATGAGACCAGCCCTGCACAACCCAGAAGAGGAGCAACAGAAGGTGTGGGGTGAAATTGGAACAGGAGAAAAGGACAAAGAATGCAACAACATGCCTGGCATTAAATGGCAGAGTTAAGAGGTTTTTAAAGGTTATTAAAACTTTGCCAGACTGCACCAGAAAATGGGAATTTGTATCCAGTGGAGCTGGAAGAAGCAGCAGAAAAAAACACAGGTAAGTTCTGAAGGTGGAAATGAGAGGAATGAGCTGAGGGGGGGGGAAGAGAGCAAGCAAATCAAAGTCTTAAATAACAAATCCAACATAAAAATGTCTTTTTGTGTGTTCAAAAGGTGAATCCCAAGAATAAATGCTGGGTCTGGCTGTTTTGGGGGGTGTCAATGTCTCAACTCAGGATAATAAAGACACCAAAGGGAAGATTTTTCTTCACCAGTGAATTCAGGGTGAAATATCTGCCTCAGACACCAAAAATGATGCTTTGCCTGAGTTTTTCCATGAAGAAAAGAGTGGCTCAAGGAAACTGAGGTGTTTCAGAAGTGGGTGAGCTGTTTTTCCACCTCCTGCTGTGAAGTTACACCTAAAACCAAGAGTTAATCAGCAAACCCCGAAAATCAAAAAACAGAACAAATTATTTCCATTCCTGGAATTACCAGGGTAAAAAGGGCTCTCACCTTGAAAAATCATTGAGCTCTTACACTGCTAAAAGGGAATTAATTTTTAAAAAAAAGTGTGAATTGGGAGGGGAGCTTCATCAAGTCCATATCCATCTGAGCACTGCCCAACTGCCACGGGTGGGAAGGAAGTTCCCATCCATGCAGATAATGCCAGAAATAACCACAGGGTTTGGAGAACTTCCTATGAATTTCTGGCTGTTGTAAGATACAGGGCAGTGCCAACAGACGCTGCTGCTCTAACCCAGCCTTTAAAATGCCTTAAAGTGGGGCTTTATTCCCAAATCAAACTTCAGATGTACAGGGAGATCATCGGTGTCTCTGCAATGCTGCTGCTCTCGCCCCAAAAAGCACAAATTTTGGGTAAATTGCAAAGTCCTCTGGGGTCTGACTGAGACATCTCCAGTGTTTGCTGAAAAACTTCATCTGTTGCTGCTGGAGGCCCCAGATGAGGTTTTAGAGATGTTTCATGCCCGTTTTTTGTTGTATTGGATAATTTGTTGGATTTTCTCTTAGGTGCTTGATGAAAATAAAACTTGCCATGGTAAAAATTGCTGGATTTTTAAAAATTCCATGTTTATCCATGACAGAAATCCTGTTTGCTGGCCCTTAACGTGACCCAGTCCAGAAAGCCAAACACACCCTGGGCTGCCCTGAGAGAGTTGATTCCCCCTTCTGCTGTGCTCTCCACCTGCAGAGCGGCCTCCAGCTCTGGGGACTGCAGCATGAGATGGACCTGGAGCTGCTGGAGAAATTCCAGAAGGCCATGGAGAAGATCAGAGAGAGGGATCTGCTGGGAAAGCAGCCTGGAGAAGAGCAGGCTCTGCTCTTGGAGCACCTTGCAGTGCCTGGAAGGAGCCCACAGGAAAGATGGAGACGTTTCTCAAGGGCTTGGAGTGAAAGGACAAGGAATAATGGCTTTAAACTGAAAGAGGGAAGGTTTAGACTTGGTATTAGGAAGGAATTCTTCCCTGGCACAGGGTGCCCAGAGCAGCTGTGGCTGCCCCTGGATCCCTGGCAGTGCCCAAGGCCAGCTTGGACACTGGGGCTGGGAGCAGCCTGGGACAGGGGAAGGTGTTCCTGTCCATAGCAGGGGATTGAAATAAATAATATTTAAGGTTTCTTCCAACCATCATTGAGCTCTTAATTCACTAATTCACCTTTCACAGTGGCCAGGCTACATTAATCTGCTCCCTACTGAGAACTGTGGCAATAGATCCGCCCCAAAATCCCCTAGATAGAGACAGCATCCCAAATTCCATCCAAGAGATGGACAGCATCCCAAATCCCATCAACTTGGACTTCAGCTCCCTGTGGCTCCTATTAAAATCTGAATTTAACTTCCAGCCAGGCAATACCAGCTAAACTCTGCAGGGTTTCTTTCAACACTGAGGACTAAGCAATACCACACTGCAGGGGTGAAAGAAATCAGGGGACATGGTGCTCTTCATTTTTCCAGACCCTGGGATTGTTGGAATCTGAAATGCAGGGAACTCTCAGAACTTTGGACCTGGAAGCCAAAGCTTAGAATTAAACCAGGATTTGATCTGAGACCTTGGAAAAAGCTTCCAAACTGAGGTGCTAGAAGCAAGAATGTGGATTTGTAGTTTACAGCAGAGACACATTAAGCTAAGTAAAAGGAAGTTTAGAGTTTCAGAGTTTAAGATAAAGAAAAAATTAAAGTAGTTCCAGAGGTGAACAAGGAGTTTAGAATGCAGCACTGTAGGTTTGTGTGCCAGAACATGATTGGCTAAGAAAGCTCCCACTGTAACATGGGGTCCATAAGATGAAATATTTAAGGATTGGGTCAAAACCATAAATATCCTTATTAGCAGTGTTTTATTGGTTGATAAATCCTTAAAAAGTCTTGAAATTAAGGGTTTTGTGACCTTCTGAACCATGATGTGAAGATGTGAGCTGAACTCACCCTTCCTGACTACGTAGAAGAAAATAAACTACATTATCTAAACCAATTCAGAGGTTCCGTCTCAAATTCCTCCCAAAATTCCCCACAAGTGAATTATCACAGGGATGAAGCATCCCCAACTTTGCATCTGTCTGAGCTTCAGAACCCTTGGTTTGGCCCTCGAGTGCCGCTTAGCCCCGTTACCACGTGAAGAATTAAAGCTGTTTTTGTATTTCCCCCCTGGGAATCTCAGCTTCGCCCCGAGGTTTTCCCATCTGATCCACTTAAACCCGGACAGCAATTCCCGAGCTGCTGCCCTGCTGGAGGAAATGTTCGCACTGAAATATTTGAAATACTTCTGTGAGCGTCTGCCGAGCCGCTGCAGGGACTCAGAGCAGTGTTTTAAACGCTGCCTGGAAGGGAATTCCCGGCTGAGCTCCCTTTTCCCCACCTCAATTACCCCTCCAAGCGCATCCCTCCCCCGCAGGCGCCTCCCCGCAGCCTGACACCAACCGGGACGCTCCGAACCGGCCTCTGCCTCCTCACCGAGCCATGTTTACCTAATTAAGAGCTCCTCGGCAGTCCCCAGGCAGTTAATTGTGTCATTAGCGGCAGTTTTGACGAGAGGAGCAGCTCGGGGCTGGAGGACGGGGATGCTCGGAGCCTCTCCCGGGGGAGGCGCGGCCTGGCCGGCGCTCGCTGCAGTAATTGATCCCTGGAGGCCGCTCAGCTGCCAGGGGGAATTGTTTGGCCTGGTGAATAAAAATTCCGAGCTGCCACGGCTCCTCTGTTGCGTGGTAAGCCCCGGCTCCCTGAGGGTTGTCCCTTCTGTCGTTTGGTGACATTTCGCTGTCGGAAAGGAGCGAGCAGAGCCCTGGGGCCGGGAGGGACATCCCTGTCCTGGGGACAGCAGGGACAGCACAGAGGGGATTGTCCCTCTCGGCCTCACTCCTGTGCTGGGGACAGTTCTGGGTGTCTCAATGTAAGAAGCACATAAAGTTTGGGTGTCTCAATGTGAGAAACACATAAAGATCTCCAAGAGTGTCCAAAGGAAGGACGTGAGGATGGGGAAGGCTCTGGAGGGGCCACACGAGGAGAGGACACCTGGAATGTCCGGCTGGAGCAGGGACTGAGGGCAGAGCTCCCTGGGGACAGCTCTGATCTCTGCTCTGGCACAGGGACAGCACCCAGGGAAAGGCTGGAGGGATTTAGGTTGGATTTTAGGGAAAGGTTCTTCCCCAGAGGCTGCTGGCACTGCCCAGGCTGCCCAGGGAATGGGCACGGCCCCGAGGCTGCCAGAGCTCCAGGAGCCTTTGGCCAGCGCTGCCAGGGATGCCCAGGGTGGGGTTGGTGGGCAGGATTTGGATTTCGATAATCCTTGTGGATCCAGGTGGTCCAAAATCCAACCTAACCCTGCCCTCCTTCATCTGGAGGCTGTTCCCCCTCCTCCTGACACTGCACAGAGCTCCCTGCTCATGACGGCAGATTTGGGGACATGGAGGTGGGAAGGGATGGATCAAAACATCCCCCGTGGGTTTGGGTGATGCTGCTGCTGCTGTTGCACGTCCTGGGTTGGTGGGGAGGAGAATTCCTCTGTTTGGGAGGTCAAAGTGTGAATTTTCTGGAGATCTAGCTGCCACAAAGGATCCTCTCGTTGAAGGCACGACTCCAGCAGCTCTTCTGCTTAAACACTCTTCAGTCAGGCAGCTGTGGGTACAGACCCCCTGTTCTTACAGACAGCACATGCCCAGGAGAGGGAAGGAGGGAGAAAACATTTCAGGCTCTTCAGAGGACAAAAATTTTATTGTTTCACCATAAAATTAGCAGAGAAAAAGTTTTAAATCATGTGCATGGGCTAAGAAAATTACAGGAGTGCAGAGCACATTTTTAGACCTTTGAATCATGGAATATCCTGAGCTGGAAGGGACCCATGGGATCCCCCAGTGCCACCCATGCCCTGCCCAGACCCCCACTAACCCCACCCTGGGCATCCCTGGCAGCGCTGGCCAAAGGCTCCTGGAGCTCTGGCAGCCTCGGGGCCGTGCCCATTCCCTGGGCAGCCTGGGCAGTGCCAGCAGCCTCTGGGGAAGAACCTTTCCCTAAAATCCAACCTAAATCCCTCCAGCCTCTCCCTGGGCACTGTCCCTGTGCCAGAGCAGAGATCAGAGCTGTCCCCAGGGAGCTCTGCCCTCAGTCCCTGCTCCAGCCGGACATTCCAGGTGTCCTCTCCTCATGTGGCCCCTCCAGAGCCTTCCCCATCCTCACGTCCTTCCTTTGGACACTCTTGGAGATCTTTATGTGTTTCTCACATTGAGACACCCAAACTTTATGTGTTTCTTACATTGAGACACCCAGAACTGTCCCCAGCACAGGAGTGAGGCCGAGAGGGACAATCCCCTCTGTGCTGTCCCTGCTGTCCCCAGGACAGGGATGTCCCTCCTGGCCCCAGGGCTCTGCTCACTCACATCCAACTTGCCACCAGCCAGGACCCCCCAGCCCCTTTCCCCTCCACTGCTCTCCAGCCTCATTTGGAACACCACATTTTAATTTTAATCCCTGCCAGAATTGTTACCTTTGCCAAAATAAAGATTTTTTTTTTTCTCTTTCTGACCCAACCCTGATTCCCTCCTGAGGCCCTGAATTGGTCCTTTTGTGGTTTGGGATTTGGCCCAAAAGAAAAGATAAGAGCATTACATCTCCTACCCCAGGGAGGCACAAATGGGAGTATTTGAAAATTAAACCTTGGCGTGGATCCAAGGTTTTTCCAAGCCTCACCAGGGGAGAAGCACATCCCAAGCAAATCCCTTCCCTGGGCATGATTTATAGGCCTGTTAAACCACAATGTGCTTTAATGATTATTTAGGAACATCAGAGAAGGAAAAAAATGAAGAAGGAAGAGTTTGGGCTTCTTTAAATCAATAGATCTATGAGAAGATAAATACAAGTTTAAAAGGGGGTGTTCATTTAGTGGCATTAATAGACCAATAGTCTGATAATCCCTCTCATCCTGCACCTTGTGGACTTGTGGAATCATCCTATCTTCAAGAGATTACATGGAAAATCATATAATTGATGACTACTAAATTATATTAAAAATAACCCCAAACCCATCAGTTTTGCTTCTAAATATATTATGTATATTAATGTATATTATTCTATATTATGTATATTATATATTTTATTATACATAATATACATATTTTTGTATATGATGTATATTTTTAAATATACATAATAGAAAAAATAGAAAAAAATTCTTATCTCTTCATACATTAGCCAGAAGTCAGAAAAAATTTAGCAATTATTTCCTAAAAAAACCCCATAAACAAAGAAATATAAGAATTATTCCAACTGCACAAACTGAAGTTGGGTTTTTTCCTTGGAGCTGAAACCAGAGGGGACAAACCAGGCAATTGATGTCCAGCCTTTGAATCTGGTCAAAAGAATTGTAATTAGACATTAATTAAATATTTGAGGCTCTGCAGCAATGGCTCAGTGGTGTTTCCCAACTCCAAGAGAATGGATTGCTGCTTCTCCCAGGGTGAGGAAAAAATTCCCTATGGGAATAGCAACCGGAGCCCTCTGGGCTGGATGTGTTGAAAATCCTTGTTCTGCTGAAACAGTGCGTTTGGAAATCTTGAAATCCCAAGGAAGAGATTAATTGGGGTGTGATTAATTGGGGAGAGCCTGCAGGAGCCTGAAGGAACCAGGAAAACTTCCCCAGGAGCCCAAAGGGTTTTGCTCCAGGCAGGGATGGGCTGTGGGGAGCAATTGCTCTGGATCTCTGGGAGATCTTCCTTGCACAACACTGGGGTTGGGAAAAGGATGAAAAAGGATGGAAAAGGATGAAAAAGGATGAAAAAGGAGGACTGCTGGGATTTTAGTGCCCATTTTTCCAAGTTTTTTCTTTGCAGGGAGGAAGCAAACTGACTGTTGGCTTCTCAGGCAGTGGGGAGTGAAATTCTTCACCTGGCAGGACTCAAATCCAGAGCTCCTGATCCTGAACTCTCCTTCCTGCTGCTCAGGCTTTAGGAGAAAACCTCTGTGTGAGAGGGACACAAAGTGGTTTTGGGGAGGAAACAGGAGGGAGAGCTGCAGGATGGCATGGAGAAGAGGGAGACAAATTGGAAAAACAAAAAAAGCCCCCACGGCCCAACCACCATTGCAATCCTGGTGTATCCCTTGATTCAGGAGGTCTTTTCCCACAAAAAGCTCCATCAAAGCCAGCACAATTGCTGCCACAGGATGTTTCTACAAACAGGTGTCTCCATCCCTTAAAATCCAAGAGATTCCACCTTCCTCCATTAAACATTAAATTAATTTTCATCTCTTCATGCTCGTTGAGGATTTTATCATGACACCTTCTTGTTCTTAGAAATATTTCACTTTCTTTCCTGGCACCCACAGAAACCCAAAAGGAAGCTGACTAATTATTCCTGGGAAACAATGAGATTACAGAGATCATGAAGTTTTTCATCTCATCTCTCATTTGTTATCACGTCACATGATGAATAGCAAAACCACCAACAGAACAAAAATTACTCATGGCCTTTCTTTAATAAATGGGAATCACCTCTAATAACCAGCTGGAAAATCCCAGATAATGAGGGAGGTACAAGAAGAGGTTTGGCATTTGCTCCTCAGCCAGAGTGAATCACCAGAGCCCAAATTTTCCTGAGGAACAGGAACATCTCAGTGGCATCCTCTGGGTGCTGGGGTCACCTTGGAGCACATTGCAGTGCCTGGAAGGAGCCCACAGGAATGATGGAGACATTTTACAAAGGCTTGGAGTGTCAGGGCAAGGAATAATGGCTTTAAACTGAAAGAGGGAAGCTTTAGACTTGATATTAAGAAGGAATTGTTCCCTGGCATAGGTTTCCCAGAGCAGCTGTGGCTGCCCCTGGATCCCTGGCAGTGCCCAAGGCCAGGTTGGGCATTGGAACTTGGAGCAGCCTGGGACAGTGGAACGTGTCCCTGCCCATAGCAGGGGGTGGCAGCAGATTATCTTTAAATTCCAACCCCAAACATTCTATGATTCCAAGGTTCTCTGTGTGTTCCATGTTTCTCCTCAGCAGAGGAGACTCCTTCTCTTCCCCTCAGGCAGGCCCTGAGGAAACAAACACCAGTGTAAAACTGGGGATGTCCTGGCAGCCAGGGTGAGGGAAGGAGAAGGAATCACCTTTTCAGGAACGAGGAAAGCTCCAAAATGCTCTCATGAGTCACCTCAGCTCCTCTGAGCTGCTCTTACTGGCACAGGGATCAGCTGCCTGCTCTGAAGGCTCGTTTTACACTCCAAGGCAGAGCTCAGAGCTCTCAGGGCCAACTTGTGTGGACTTGAACCTCTCAAGATCCCGCTGACATTCCAAGCAGTTGGCAGCTGTTGCTGCTAACACTCATCATCCATGAAAAAAAACCTCCTCTTAAAAATTCCACTGCAAACTGAGACCATGGATCAGACTCATCCAAACTTGAGTGGCTGCTCTGCCTGCCCAGCCGTTCCTCACAAAGTCATGGAATGGTTTGGGTTGGAAGGGACCTTAAAGTTCATCCAGTTCCATGGGCAGGGACACCTTCCACTGTGCCAGGCTGCTCCCAGCCCCAGTGTCCAACCTGGCCTTGGGCACTGCCAGGGATCCAGGGGCAGCCCCAGCTGCTCTGGGCACCCTGTGCCAGGGCCTGCCCACCCTGCCAGGGAACAATTCCTCATTCCCAAGATCCAGCCCTGCCCTCTGGCACTGGGAGCCATTCCCTGGGTGCTGTCCCTGCATCCCCTGGAAATTGTCTCTCTCCAGGTTTCCTGGGGCTCCTTCAGGCCCTGCAAGGCCACCCTGAGCTCAGCCCAAAGCTTCTCCTGTGCAGGTGAACAATGCCAGCTGTGCCAGCCTTTCCTGCCAGCAGAGCTGCTCCATCCCTCTGCTCATCCTGGAGCCTCCTCTGGGCTCTCTGCAGCAGCTCCAGCTCCTCCCTGTGCTGGGCCCAGGGCTGGGGTAGCTCTGCAGGTGGAATCACAGAATGAGGAATCAAGGAATGGTTTGGGTTGAAGGGACCTTCAAATAATCTCATTCCACCTCTGCCCATATTTTCTCCTCATGGAATTCCAGCAATCCCATGGCCCCTCTGGCAGGGAGGTGACATCTCCCTTGGTGGGATCAGGGTCAAAAGCAGGGGATGAAGAGGTTCCATGGATAAGAGCTGCAGGGAAAGCTGAGATTCAGGGCTCAACTTTGCTGCTGCATTTCCACTGTCAGTGAGCAAAGAAACAACAACAAAAAAAGCCCCCAAAGCCCCAAAGCTCAGCCTGATGTTCCCTCCAGAGCTTTTCTAAAATAAATGTTGAGCACCACAAAACCCACCCTGGCTGCAGCTCTCAGTTATTCACTTTCTTCTGTTTTCTCCCCTCTTTCTCAGAAACTGAGATGCAACAAAGTTGCCCACAAAACAAAACCCCAAAACAGTGAAAAACAGGTTTTTTGAAGCCAACAAAGGAGGGCTGGGGGGAACCGGTGCAAGGTGGAGGAGGAGAAGATAAATATGTGACTCTGAGCCTGTTTTTCCTTCTTTTTCTTTTTACTAAAATACAATTCTTTAGCACTGAATGCTCAACTTGGCAGCATTATTCTTTCCTCTTTATTATTTTGCAGTCATTGCCTGCATTGTCACCACATCATAACCCACCTGTGGAGAGCAAATAAATTTGGAGAAGTGTTCCCAAAGTGAGAACTGGGAGATGGGCATGGAAGAGCATTTGGCCTGGCCCTAGTAGGGACCAAAGAGGAGAAGGAGGCAGAAATTCCCTTCCTGATGGACGCCTGCACATGAGGAAGGTGAGATAATAGAAAAAAATAATTTCCTGTGAGGGCTGGGAGGCCCTGGAATACCATTCCCAGAGCAGCTGGGGCTGCCCCTGGATCTCTGGCAGTGCCCAAGGCCAGGTTGGACACTGGGGCTGGGAGCAGCCTGGCACAGTGGAAGGTGTCCCTGCCATGGCAGGGGTGGAATGGGATAGGTTTAAGGTCCATTCCAACCCAAACCATTCCATGATTCCATAATTTTTTTCCTAGGCCCTGGCACTGTCTGTGCATCACAGGAGGAGAGTGGACAATTCCACCAGAATTCCTCAACTTTTCCTGCCCAGTGAAAAAAATCAGAAGGACCAATGGTATCACTGAGGTTGTTCCTAACCAAAAATAAAACATTTGGGAAATAAACATTGCCTTCTCAGTCTTCATCTGAATTTCCAATGGGTAAAGGAACTGTGCTGAGGGAGGTCTGAGTGAAATCATCTCACTGGAATAAATCTGGCTGATAAAGTTGCCTGTAGGGAATTTAAAAATTGTTAGAAAAGAGTTGTTCATCCTCTTCATAAAATGAATATCAGAGAGTTGCACTTGGTCAGGCTTGTCTAATATATTCCCCTCTTAGGTCGGTGGGGAACAGAAATAAAGAAGCAGGTGATAAAACAGAGTGGGGTCAGTGCCTGACTGGGAAAGCAAACACATTCCACTGCTGCTCCAGGATTCACCTGGAATTACCAACCCAGCTGTCAGTGAGAAGCCCTGGAAAAGTTCCAGTTGCTGCACCAACCTGTTCCTCTGCCCCACATTTCTTTCTGCAGCCCTTCCCACAAATCCGGAGCTGCCTGGTGTTTATTTATCCAACTCCACTCCCATTAAAGGAGGGTCAGCTCCCTGCCCAGCTCTAGCAGGGAAATGCTGAACTCCAGAGACAGCAGCATCCCTAAGGAAAGAAATCCATGGCTTTTAAATAGTGAGGGTGTTTTGAACAACACCTTCCACTGTGCCAGACTGCTTCAAGCCCCAGTGTCCAACCATCCATCCATCATCCATCCATCCA
>VYZP01000885.1:0-14254 GCA_013400635.1 Hypocryptadius cinnamomeus
CTTTCTGATCATTTTAATGAGGACCCCTGGCTATTCAGTCATTGAAATATAATTGACTTGCTCTTCTCTTATTTTCATAATAGACACTCCAACCTAGACCACATTTATTTTGCTATAAGAAATGTCAAGAAAGATTGGAAGTTTTCTGAGTGTCCCCATTAAAACTGAAAACATGCCACCCTGTCTTTTGCATTAGCTGCAATCATTTTGTATAGAACTCATTATGCAGATAGAAGATGCAAATGTTTCATCTATCTCACATCTAACCAAGCTGCAAGTGCCAAGAAAATAAGCAGGAGAAGAATAATTTTCTTTCTATGTCTGTGCCTGCGCCTGTGGTGTTTGCATTGTTTCACAATGCCAGTACCCATGTGTGCATGTGTATGCATGTGCTCACAGACAACAAACACAGTTCAAAGTCCTAATATCTTATTTCAGGTAAAACCTTAAGGTTCCTTGGCACACATCATCACAGCCAAGGAAGAGCATTTTTCTCAACAGAAGCAGCTCTATGTAGAAATAACTATTACTTTAAAATCAACTAAGTAGCAGAAACCATTTGAATGAGAAGATATCATCATGCACAGGAATGCATTCAGTGCTGGGTTTTAAACAGAATAATGAGCATGTGCATGTCAAATGTGTTATTTTCAATAAGTCCTAGTCACTTCCTATGACCACCCACTTCAGTAAACAAAATATCAGGTAAGGAACTGCTTCTACTATAAGCTAACTAAGTTCTGTTCATATCTGGCAGGACTGTGACACACATTTCCTAGCTGAACACATTATACAGGAGGTCTACCATGAAAACTCATTCACTGTTGACTTAACTGTGCAATTCGCAGTGCAAGACAGAAGATATCTTTTCCTGTCAATTATTAACACATACAGCATCTTACTGATCCTACCAGTAAATACTATCCCTACTACATCATCACTTTAGTAATTTAAAGATTTGACCATGCAAGTGTCATTACTTAGCATGCTACTAAACACTCAAAATAAAAACCTCACATCTCACAATTTTCCAAACAGGTTTTCAGCCTGAAAAACATTCCCAAAAAGCTTCCGTGACATAGACAATGAACAATGAAAAGATCAGAAATATAATTGCTACGAGATCTGATATATTTAATACGCATTTGAATAGGGAAAGTGGATTGATTTTTACAAGACTTAGAAAATTCTGTTCTCATGTATTATATATTATTACAGAGGGGACAGAAAAATCATACTTTACCTTCAAGCAACTGCATACTGAAATAATAGAAAGGGGTGGCAAAACAGATATTTTAAGTCACTATTTAATGTCATACATTATCATTTTTGCTCACAAGAGTCNTATTTAATGTCATACATTATCATTTTTGCTCACAAGAGTCCTGACAATACCCTTACCCATTTTTAGCATAAAAACATGAAAGTATCATTCTTTCTGGCATATTTACACAGTTTATTTTTGACGTCCTTACATACAGGGCTTGAGAAGGAGTGTTTCTGGGCCTCATTTTAGCGGGGCGCTGTGCACCAACCAACCCCAGCCCTAGAGCAATGGGGCCGGGTCCTTCCCGTCTGCCCCATGCTTGTCTTCTCCTACAACTCAAAAATGTTGCTGCACAGCACCTTCAGGAAAAAAAGACTTCTGAGCATCATGGAAGCTATCTGTTTGCATGTACATCCTGTCACCAAGCCATGGCCCCCGCGCGCTCACACAGATTTCCCTGGCCTGGCAGAAATAATCAGCGTACAAGAGGGAAAAGAAGAACCCCTAGGCTTCCTCTGGATCAACATCAGTGCACACATTCATGCTACTTTGGCAACACATGGGTGTACCTCACAGAGTACTTTATGCACAGCAGCAGCACTTGGATTCTAACAGATAAAGGTTTCAGTAATGCCAGCATTTACAAATACAGCTTTTCACACACAGATAATGTTATGTAATTTAAATGTCCAGAACTGCAGCTATTAAAGTGACTTTTATTTACTCTTTTCCTGCAGCTACTTTACTGACTTTATATACAAAACTCCTAGATAATGAGATTTCCACCAATTTGGGTTTTTTAATGGAAATCATGACAATTTTTTTTCAGTCTTCTCACGAGAATTTAATCTTTAATTTGGAATTTTAAATAAACATATAAATAACTAATTTCTTGCTTCTAGCCCAGCTGTGTGTTCAATAAGAACTGTAACAAATGTCATTTTTAGAGAGAAACAAAGAAAAAGTAAAAACTTTGCAGCTGGTTTCACAAACAATCTCTCACATTTTATCATGCCTTTAAAGTGAAAATATTTCATAAGACAAACTAAAAGGACTTCTTTTTGAGAGCTCCTTGGCTGCCTGATGTCTGCCAGGTTCCAGCAGGTGAGATGGAACTCAGCTGGCAGCAAACACTTGAACTCTTCCCCCTCATCCTTCTCGTCCCATGACACTCTTCCCACTTTCAGGCTGTGGCCAGGCATCAAATGTGTCTGACTTCTCTGGCTCCGAAACTACTGCATGACCCTTTGGCCATCCATATAAAGGAGTTCAATTCTTGTCCCCTTCTTGTTACAATCCACTTTAGGACACCATTAATTGTCTTTTTCCATAGGTTCTCATCTTGCTTCATGTCTGTTGTTAAGAGGTAAACAACACCCTCCCCTCTGGTCTCAGAAGCGCTCCTGTTTTCCCCAGACAGTCCATCCAGGAAAAAGCAATCTCACTCCATGCCATATAGGTCAGGAAGCTCCAACCCTCACAAGTGTTGTCCATGAACTGTCTCAATAAAGATGCACTTGGTCTGGCAAAGCAGATTTACAAGGAAAAAGAGAAAAAGGAGAAGGACTGTCACATGGGCAAACAACCAGTTTTGGAACTCAGTGGGTTTGATTCTGTTTCTGATTCATCTTTTCTCATGTGAGTTGGAGAAATAAAAGGCGAAGAGGCTCAGCTTCATCTTTCTCTCTGTGTAAGAGAAGACCCTTTCAGTCAGGAGATTATCACAACCTCCTTAAAATGATGGTATCAGGACCAAGTCTGCCTCACAGGGCTGGGGGCTTGTACTGCAGTCCAGAGGGATGTGATTTAGAAAGGTGCTCATGCCAGCCCATGTAGAAAAGTGCTTCCTGTGACAAAGAGAAAATCCTGTTCAGCCACAGCACAATAACATCCCTCTATCGCCATTCTTCAGCAAAGCTTCCAGTCCTCTCTCATTAGCCTTGAAGACCCTCCATGACCTGCCATACATGTCTTCCTCCTTCACCGCTCCCTCAGCCAATTCTTGGCTATTTTTCAGACTGTTCCCTATTCCAGGAAACCAGTACTGTTGTTCCACCTTGATATTTCTGAGGAGCCACTTCTACAATCTCTATACACAACCTACAAGTGAACTGCTCATGCACAAGAAGAGAATGACTTCAAGAGCAGAAATTATGTGAAATGAAAAACTAAAGTGGAGATAGAGGAAAAGTTGCAGGAGGAGAATCTTACTGTATTTAACCTCAAGGAAAGTTATGTTTATCTGCTTCAATTTGAATTTCACTCTAATTAAAAATTAGCTTTAAATTGGAAAAAAAAAGTACTTTTACAGAAAAGACATAGAATTATTTGCAGGGTGGGTGGTGTTTGTGATAACTGAGAGTGGCAGAATTCAGACCCTCTGTTTTGTACTGTCTTATAAAAAGCCAGAAGCATTTCTTTCTACTTGCTTTAGAAAAAAAAAAAATATCAAAGCCACAAAGCAATGGGAAAATAATAGAATCATAGAATCATACAATGGGTTGGAAGGAACATCCAAGATCATATAGTTCCAAGCTCCCTGCCACAATCAGGGACACATTTCACTAAATCAGGTTGCTCAGAGCTCCATCCAGCCTGGCCTTGAACACCTTCATGTGTGGAGCATCCATAACTTTTCTGGGCAACCTGTTCCTGTGCCTCATCACCCTTACAGCAAACAACTTCCTCCCAATACCTAAACCTACTGTCTTTTAGTTTGAAGCCATTCTCCCTTGTCCTGTCACAGCTTGTCCTTGTAAAATCATGGGAAAATAGCAGAATCTAAAATTTCATACTGTACAAAAAGCAGCTTTGAGAACATCTTTTCCCTGCAAACATTTCCATGCACCAAGTGGTCATTTCACTCTTTTGTTTACCCTGATCAGAGGAGACCAGCTGTCACCCACAGCAGCAGTGTGTCTTGATCCGAGTTTGATTTATTGGAAAAAAACAAAAAATTCTGACTAATTCCATGTAAATCCAGGATACTTTGGAAACCCCAAAGGAAAAATAGGCCACTAGGTAAAAGAAGGAGATTTATGGTCACTTTTCCACTAAACCTCTCTGGACCAAAGTCAGAATACAGCCATTAGTAGGAACTTTCTAGTTCTCTGAAGTAGGCTGATGGAGAGGAGAAACTGGGTTGCTGCTGGAGTATAAATAAGAAATCTAACAGCCCAGACAGCTCTGCAGTGTGTCAAAGAGAGATCATAGATTCTATCAGGAATTAGGCATTAAATTCCTTCTTAGAGTCAGAGTCCGACCATCTACTCAATACCATTTTTAGCAATAAGCCAGCAAAGGCATTAGGAAGTTACAGATCTTTAAAAATGGTCATGGAGCCCGGAAGCAGGAATAGCCACATGGTCATCATATTGCGACATGTTTTCCACACTTGCTACCTTCCACAAGTTACCAACAACAGTGGCAAAACCTGTTAAACCTGCCTTCCCAGGCATCTGTATTTACCTGGATTAACTGGAGTCAATGCAATACTGTCCTTCTCTTCTTATCATTTATAATGTGCTTGGCATTTGGAAATATTTGCAGGTTTGATATGTGTATGTACATATGCAGATATGTGTAGGCATGCATTGAATGCCATTGTAGCTAAAATACAATATATTCAGTGTCGTTTATAAATAAAATATTTATTCTTTTTCCCTTACATGGGGAAAGCATGTACTTCGACAAAATGAGCCACAACCAAAATATCGTCTCAAAATTCTACTTTTGAGGAATTTCCAGTCAATCCAAAAAATTTAAATTATTTTAAAATCAAAAAAAACCTCTGTCTCTGGATTTTCAGACAATATTTTGTCTGTCTTTGCATATACTGTGTAATACTTCAGAGCTACACTCTGTCCTGACTGATGTTTTTTTGCTTTTTTTCTTCATTTGAACAGGGGAAGCCTAGGGCAGTGAATGTCACTGGGAGTCAAGGTGCCTCACAGACAGGCATGCTTGCCTTCAGCAAATCTAGAGATTTGGTCTTCGGGAACTCTTGGTATCTCCAAGGAGAAGTGGCAACTAAAAAAGCATTCTGAGTGTCTACATTTCAGCTGTAAACACCTAAATTCTTCTGCAATCTTTAATCTCCCTGAGTAGGATGGCTGTTTAACTGTAAAGCAAACATCTCAGCTGCTCACCCTGAACTCTGTGCAATCAATAGCACATTAAGAAAAAGTCTTATTTTATACAAAAGTCTGATATTTTACAAATGTCTAAAAACAAAATAAATCACTCCTAGAAGAGCTTATCTTTCTCCACTGACCCTTAACAGCAAAGGATGCTTTACTGGGATTTGGAGACCTACATTGCAAGCATCTACATTTGCTCAGATGAACCCCACTGCCAGTTATCTTTTTTTCAGTGGGAAATTACTGTGTATCCTATCCTAATAGGGAAACAGTGATCGTAAATGCGTCAATGATTCTGAGATATGGGAATCCCCGACCTTGGTGGTGCATCATATAAATCGCTTTTAACATAAGGAAAAAAGCACTGGTCTTTCTTAGGGATGGCTATGTTCAAATACAAATGAAAGTTTCTTCCAGACAGTTAAAGCTATACAATTTGTGATGCAAATACAAGTTCATAGTAAAGGGCTCACCATCAGGGTTTTATTTTGGCTGCCCATTTGAATATATTATCTCTGGGATCTAATCATGACCCTGGTAGTCACACCAAGTAATGTCTTGCTTTACCAGCTATTGCACAGACAGCATTTTTGGAAAGTGGCCCTTTGCCTCTAAAGTTCTGGGAAATGTAAAAATGCAAAAAAGAGACAAGCAAATAGAAGCAAGTTTCCTTAGCTAAAGGTATTGTTCCAAGCCAGCAAGCTTGGAGTGTGTCTCTCCTACACTGAGGTCCAAGACACGTACCAATATAGTTTTTCTTGAGTGTAATCAAGTTGACATCTATCTACACTGATTACACTTCAGAAGGGGAGAGGGAAATTCGGGAGGTGGGAGAAAGGTTCTCTTCTCTCTGGTGGCTTCAGAAGCATCCTCCACAGGGTAGTTTGGGCCTCTGGGCATAGCCCTGAGAGATGGGTGGTGCGTAAGGAATCACGCTGGAGGCCTTATGCCTCAGAGATGCTCTTCCCTATTCCTGCTTGTTCCTCAGGGGAGTAATTTGTTGCTGGTCTATACCAGCAGCAAATTATAGCAACCCCTGTGCCAGTTCAACTTGCATCTGGGAACTGGAAGAGGCAGGGGAGTGAGGGACAGAGGGCTTTGGCCTTTGCCTGACCATCTGCCTGGTGAAGCACTGGTACTGTTTAGTCAGTTTTCTGCCCATTCTCCAGTGCAAGATACAGAGGAAGCTACAGTGACTCTGAAGCTTCATAGTCCTGACTGTGCTGTCAAACACAACTCAATCTGCTCTTTTCTTTTGACTCTTACAATTCACAACAATACAAGAATTTCTAAAAATGCAGTGGTTGGACCCTGCTTCACTGAAAGCCTTTTTGCATCAGGGAGACTGTGTATGGCTCAATTCTAAGCACTTCAAAAGCCAGTCAAAGAAAAAATGCTGACTATTTTTATTGTATTTGTGTAGCATCCCAAATGCAAAATAACACTGCTCTTCGTGCCTTTATTACATTGCAAATGACAAGATCCTGCTATTGCAGGATGCACCAAGTGAGTCTGGCAAGTAACTAGCTGACCTTTATATAGATTGCATTTTTATTCTCCCTTTATGGTGGCAGTTTATCTTGATCCTCATTTTCAGCTCCTTGCGTGATAGTTCAGCTGGTTTCTACCACTGTTTGGTTATCACATGTGTTTAAAATCATTGTTACAAACACAAGTCTGTCCTCATTACCAGCAGCATTAAATAAAGACCAGCTTATTAAGAGTGGGAGTGCTAAAAGATTTGTCTTTTTTTACTGGTCTTGTATCCTAGGCAAAAGTCAGTCAGGAAATCAGGCTCTTTTCATTAATATGTTACAGACAGACCCATGACCTTGGATGCATCTCCTCTGAAGAGAGGTAGTCCTTCCCCTGCCTGCCCAGTTCTCACAGCAGTTTTAGAAGACAATTCACTTTTTAAAATGTAATTCCACACACCACAGCTACACTGCTGGTGTAATCCACACAGAAACCACTCTTCATATCTTCCTATTTCTGCTTCTCTTGCTAAAGCCATTTTCTTGATCTTTGTCTTGTCCCAGTAGGTGAACATGGGATTACCAGGAGACATTTGGATGTTTCTGTCTGGGAATCCTGCCGTTAGCTAGCACACTCTATGAGCAGTTAGTGCATGGTCTCTTGGCTGACTTCACTGACCTCCATCTGTTAGACTGGCTGTGTGCCTGCTCACAAGCCAGTCAGACCGTTTCACTAGGACACAGGTTCCAGCAAGGATGCACTTGGATGGACTGCATGCACAGTATTGCAATATGTCCTGCCTTCTTTTTTTAAAAAAAAGGCTATTTTTTTAATATGGTATGGCACTACAGCTTTCGGACTGTTGTCGCATGCTGCACTTCCTTTTTCAGGGAAGTCACTGAAGAAGGGGAGGAAGGCTGATTATCAAAACACTAATTGAGAGGCTTTCATATGCCCCTATGTTTGTATCCATAAGTGCAATCCTTCTCCCTGTTCTTCATTAGAAAGGGAAGTTGGTGTGCAGCACTTCTGCTTCCTCCTTGGTGGCTCCAGTGTTTCCACAAACACTAAGTGTGGTATGTTAGAAGAAGCCAGTAAATCCAAAGTTCTTGCCTGAACATGTGTATTTGAGCTTCACTTTCTTCAGTGCATAAGGAGAAATTTGGATAATAAATTGCAAAATAAGGATTTGCACCATCAAGATATACACAAGACTACTAGCCAGTAAAAAATTGTCACCAAATCTGATAACCCTGATAAATCTCCTAGCAGCTCACACAGACTGTGGATAGATTAATTTCTAACTAGGCCTCATCTTTTTAAACCAGAATGTCATAAAATAAGGTGTAAACTCTTACCTGTGTATTAAAGAATGAAAAATGAACACATTTGTCAACAAGAGGTATTAGCAGTTTTTCACTGACTTTTGGTGTGTTCTGAGCTCTTTGTAGGGTTACAAAGAGATATGCAGACCAAACAAGGTTTAAAAAAAGCCCCATTTTGCAACCAGTACCTAACACTGTCTACACTCTAGCTCTGCATCATATTCCTGCAGCAGCTCATTACAAGTCCTTTGTCTCTGCAACCAAAGCTCTCAAACAAGCTCTCTCATTTATAACGTGACCAACACCTTTAAACCTTGGGTACAAGCTCATCCAAACTGAAAAAAGCCTCCAGCAAACCCACTGGATCATTGCTTACATCACTTGCCCACTGCCTTCCCATAACTCCCTCCACCATGTATTAATGAAAATAAATCCACCAAGCACCTGGAGATAGAGCAAAGTATTCACAGGGAAAAATACTGAAGGAAAAGTACCAATAGCACAGGTAGAGCTATAGTAGGGGAGCACGCTCAGATTAAGCTGTCCATGCTGATTTTGCTGATCATTTACAAAACTGGCTTATGAAATGATGGCTTATGAAAATAACAAACCACATATCAAAAAGATTGGGTGTATAAAGAATCCTATAAAAAGGCTCTTATCTGCTCACAAAATTCACCTTGGAATTGAAACAGAGAGATTTTCTCATGGAATTAATAAATATTTATATGTGGGAGAAGGGGGGAATTTAGTATCAAAGATAAGGTTATAATCATTACAACCCTGACAAAAAATAGTTGGTATTTAAGAGCAGAACTACCATTCCCCTTGTTTTGATGACAGTTCTTGCTTTATGTGACACTAAACTCTAGTAATATTTTCTGTAGAATTAGAAGGAAAAAGCAGCAATCATAATTACCTTATTTTCTACTCTTAAATTATTTACTGATCCAACCAAAGAGTTCACACTTTAAAGTATCAATATGACACTGATGTAAGGCAATTTACTCTGATTACACCAAAACACATTACTCCCCACTATTCTCTCATTGCACTCGTGCCTAAATATATGTGCATAATTTTTAGAAATGTTGCATTGTAATTTTAAGTCAACCGGTTGTACTCCGTCACCTCCCATATACACAGAGATACAAAACATTGCTGTTAACACCAGGTGAGCAACAAACTGAAAACTTCAATGATCAAGTAAAGCCCAGCTCTGCACTTGCCCTAAATTACTTAAATACAGAGAGCCTGTGTAAAATCTGTTTCTCCTTTTGTGAGACTTTTGATCTCTAACCATTAAATAGTAATTCCTCTGAAAATTTATTGCCCTTGATTTCAGTATTTTGTGGCAAACATATTTATTCAGATGAGATTTCTTGTTGGTAAATTTGGTGTTATTAGTTTTAAAAATATTGAAATCAGTACAGAGCTCATTTTTATGTGAAGTATTTATTCCAGTGGCTCTAGTAGATGGGAATAATTTTTTTAAGACAGAACACTCTGCAAAGCACATCCACTACAGATCAGATTGCAATAGATTAAAATGCAATTGTTAATATAAAGGGCTTCTCCTCTGCCTTGTGGGGAACTGAAAAAAAAAAAAAAAAGGAAGAAAAAAAGGGGGGAAAATCAAGGTTTCAGGCAGCAAAGTGGTAGCAGAAACTTGGTGATATCCGCCTCCTTTCCATGTACCTATCTCAACCCATTTGCAAACCGTAGCGTCGGCTCCACACTGCCCCAGGGATGGGAGACCAGAAGTGCTGCAAACCAGGGCTGATGTGCCTGACAGAGCTGCACAGCAAAGTCTGAGTGATGGCCTGAGCCATGCCCGGCAGTAGCCAAAATTATGAGTGGGTTTTCTTTCCTGGAGCGCTGCATTCGACTACAAGCACAAATGTGGCATACGCAGTAGCCAGTCAGCTGCCAGTTGATTCTATATATATTTTTACATTAAGTTTTTGAAAGCCATGTAAGAAAAAAGGTTCTGCATGCAAAGAAATACGCTGCAGCTTGGTGACTTACAGAAAGCTTTTGGGGGACACAGCCAGAATGGTAAATTGGGAGATCTTGCTTAGCAGGCACCCAAGTGCTTTCACTTAGAAGAAACATTCAAACCTGAGATACCTCTGTGTAACTGCTGTAGCTTGTCCCAGGGTAGATGGAATTCATTTAATGTCTTATTGTGTCCCAAATTAGCAGCTGTGAAAGATGGCGTTCAGCTAATGAGGAAAATTAATCACAACTACTTATATCTGCATTTTGCTCTAAAGGAGTTCAAATGTAAGCATAGAAACAGCTCCTTAAAAAACGAAGAGGCCAAGGAAGACAAAATAACCTAATGATCGAAATAATTGAAAAACCCTAATGCCTTTTTTAAAATAGTTTCTAAGTTGCTAGATAAGTGGAGTAGAATTTAGTTAGAGGGCAAATCTTAGATTATACTGAAAATTAGTCATAAAAGAGTCATAACCTTCCATGACAGCTTTGAAACTTGGGGCTTTTGACTCTACATTCCTCATCGTTTTGTAAAAACATGCAGCAGTCATTCTCGGATCCCACTTTATTGTCTGTTACTATGTTGACATTCACAGATGAGTAAGCATTCTGAAAGTGTGTCTAATTTGTGGTTTAACAGATAGTTTTCACAAGAGCCCACTGAACATCACCTCTAAAAGACGTGAATCTGCACTATCTCCAGACTTAAACTTGGATGTTTAGATTTACAGCACCAAATAATTTATTTTGTTACTAAGGATAGTAGAATGCTTGAGAGCTGATGACCTCTGTAGCTTAACCACCTATAAGAACTGAGTGCTTTCTGCTTTAAAAAAAATTATCTCCTTCTTGACACGCACACAAGCACACACAGAAAGAAAATCAGCAGCTCCATTAATAAAGGGTTGGCAAGTGGCTTCCCAAGATCTCCCATATATATTCACCAAGAGCTCTAGGAACAAAGCACTTGGAAGACTAAGCAGAAACAGCCAAAGGAAAAAAAATTGGCTTTCTTTTGTTTTGATCAGAGTTCTGTTTAGATACAAATGATCTGGGAAGTCGTATCTGAAGTCCTACATTAAAACAAAAACCAAACTGGGAACAATTTTGCACCCTCTCTGGCAAAGGAAGTCAAATCAAATCTACAAACCTTTCTGCTACAATTCATCCTGATAGAATTTGTAAGAGCCAGGAAATTAACTCTAAACAATGAGGCTCGTAATGAAAATCTCATGAGTGACAACATTAACATAATGCAGAGAGAGCCTCACTGACCATCTACCAACAGTTAAGGTCCATCCCCCATTCGCAGGATGCTCAAGTAAGAAAAAAGCAGGCCAGGTTTCTAGCTGCTAATCAGTGTTGATACAAGAGCAGTGTGCAGCAGCAGAAGAAAAAGATGAGATTAAAGTGAATATTGCACTAATGAGCATGTTCTTCCTGATGAAAGATTTTAATGTAGACTCTAAATCTCTCTTTCACATGCTTATCACAAATGTTTCCATTTGGTAAACTGAATAGCAGAATTATATGGGTAGGTGCCAATGAACATGTACTTAGGTCTGCAGCTAAAAAGGATTGAGGTGTTTTGACACTAAATTCTGCAAGGTGCAGCTTCAAGGCACCCGAATTTCTCCCATTCCTGTGCGAGGCCTATAGTATTCTACAGGGTTAAAAGGTCTCATTAGCTGTGTCTGTATTAGCTATGTCTGTATTTCAACCCAGCAGGAGCCAGTCTGCAGTCTGGAAGAGTTGATGATGGGAACCCAGCCTCTGCAGAATGTGCATTTTGTGGGCTTACATCACAGCCTCCCAGCCTGGTCTGAGGAGAACACCATGTGTCCTCCTGGAGAAAGTTTCTGATTTCATTTCTTGCAAAAGAAACCAGATTGAGCACTGTGAGAGCATTCTGCAACGCAAAGCAACTGTTGTCAATGGGGATGAGGAGGGTACTCAGCTCAAGAGCAACCCCCTGATAAAAATGAAAACATTTCTGCACATAGTCTTTGCTACCTCAATTCATGCTGTTCAAACAGATTGCTCCACAAGCAGTAAACTGCCAGGACAAACTGAAAATATCAGCTTATGCCTAATCTATCCCACACTGGAGATGAAGTGTTATATTCACAAACAGGTTGATGTTCCTCATTCAATTCACAGCCGGGGCCTCCACAGAGCATTGCTATGAAGACTTGTAGAGAAGCACCTCAACCTTTTTATCCAGTCAGTGAGCTAAGCAGGATCAGGCAAAACAGAAAGAGACAGGACTGATTGGAAATGTAAGTCCTTATATCAGCAGAAAAAAGAAGAAACCATTGAACATAGGTCCTCACCAATTTGCCTGAGCACTCTGCAAACTGAGCACCTCTGCCTAAAGGAAGAACCACAACTTCTGTTTTGCTGTACTTCAAAGCCAGCTGCTGCTGGATGAATGTGGAACTCAGGGTGTTGTTGCCTGTGCCCTGGGAAACCTCCATGAGCTCTAGCACTTGGTCTGTTCACTGAGCTATAGGTTTGCACATCCCAAGAGGGATTAGGAATAAAGTGAGATCCAAAACATAAACCTGTACATACTGATGTTCAGTACTGGGGGAAAAAAAACAAAACAAACAAAAAACCCCAATTTAATAAGCTCCAAAAGAGTTTAAGGGTTCCTAGTATTAGACATGCATATTCAGGAGCACAAGACTCCAGCACCAGTGAAGAGCTTTTATAAGCTGACATAGGTATTCACTGGTTTTTTTTTTAATTAAAGCACTCAGGTATATCATACCTTAAATTATTTTTCTGCTCAGGATGTAATTTTAATATCTGCACCCTTCTTATTTCTGCCTTAATCACGGTTTGCAAAGACTTTACAAAGGCTACTAGACATTTTACATGCATAAATCTCATCCACAACCTGTTGGCAAACCTGAAATGTTTTTGATGAGAAGCAAAAAAAGTGGGGGAAAAGCCAGTTTTCAGATCTCTTGGACTCTCTTAATATCAAACAGAATCTATCCAATGTAGTTTTATCCAAATGAGAATACATTGATGTAAAATTGGGTGAAACTTCACATTCCAAACTGCAGGGAGCACATAGTAATGCAATAGCAGCCATGTTTTTATGGGTTATTTTAAATTTAAATTTAATTTTAAAATAAAATTGAACAAGAACATTAAGCTCCTTTTCTACTCTATTTTTTAAATTGTATAACTAATATTATATAAAAGAACAATTTGAAACATCCTGTAATCATGCTGCAAAATTATTTTGTTTACAGATCATTCAGTAATAAAGACTGAACTTCGGCCATGGTAAAAATAGCAATTAATTGACTCTTATTTTGAATCACATGGTAGCTTATGGAGGAAATTATATGTTTGTGTGACTGAAAATAATGAATAATACACAAAGGAATTCATGCAATTATATGTCTAGTGTCCTGTACAAAGAACCAGTGAAGGCACAAGATCCTCGTGTTAGAAAAGCTACCTAAAATGCCATCTGCAGTTGCCAAATGCTGGGGGAAAATATTATTGCAGCCAGAAACTCCAAAAACAAACCTATTGATATGAACTAGCCCTGAAGCATGAGTGCAAAAGTGAAACAAACCAGACGTTGCTTGTTGGAAGCATGTGTATTTTTAAGCGAAATGTTGACACAAATGTCCAACTTTGCAGAATGAAATTAAGATGGGAACACTGTGTGAAAACTCATCCAGTTCCATCCAGACATTCAATGAATTCAACTGCAATATGTTGTATTGCTCTTCTTTCCCCATCTCAGACCTGTCCAGGCTCTGGCTACTTATTCCGACCCATCCATCTTGAACCAGACCTCTGATCTGGCTGCAAACTTATTTTCTCCACATATATACAGAGGTTAGTCTGCAGCTGCTCAGTGATTTTTTACACAATCTAAATCACCCTGTCCCCAAACACTAATTTCAGTATTATTTTCTTACACCTTCTGTCCTTCCCAGATCTAACGATGGAGGCCCACATCTACTAATCTGACAATAAACTGGCAATTTGAAGCCACCACAAGATGGCCAAACATT
>VYZP01000888.1:0-14949 GCA_013400635.1 Hypocryptadius cinnamomeus
CTTTGCTGATGTTTGCAATAGGTAATGACAATATCAGCAGTAAGAGCCTATTAAGCTACTTCAAATTAGTATCTGATATGCTTTAAAAAGACACTTATTATCAGTTAATTCATTAAGGGTATTTGTTGAGGTTTAAAGCATATGAAACAAAAATACCTCATTTGCAAGTAATTAATACAGAATTACTTAAGCAATACAGTTTCACAAATGAAATACTTATATTTGAATTTCTTTTAATCCACTTGAAAGAGATACTTAGATCTTTAATCATCAGCTAAATTAGATATGTTTTGTTAATTACCTATCAATCAGTATTCCAGTTCAGCATCTACGTTGCTCGAGAGAAGGGCACATAGTTGAGACAAGAACATTTTTTCTTCATTAAAAACACTTCTTTATTTATTTTCTTCGTGCAGCTGGCATTGATGGTATTAACCAATTCAATTGTTCAATAATTCAAGGGAGAATTACTGTGTTTATTTATTTATTTCTTGCTGTGTTTTAAGTAAAAGTTCCAGAAGATTTGGTCATTTATTCCTATGCAGTGAAACCTTCATGAGTAGTTTTATTTAGAAATGTTATCATTAAGACAACATTGCATTTAATCTTTGATTTCAAGCCTGAAACTGAACTGTGTGGCAATTGTGCGGATCTACAGATTCTGCAGAGACGGCTCCCTGTTCTATGAATGCACACTCTTGAGTCTGAGTGATCCACTAGATCCTCATTTTGTGTAAGGTGCACTCAACACCTGCAAAGGGCAGACTTTATTATTGACTAGACTTTTGGCATACTTTGGAGAACTGGGAAGAAGAGATCCTGGAAGGTTAAACGACCAGGAGAAATTGCCTTCGCTGTGGTTTAAGTTCCAGCACTCCTTAGAAACCCTGGTTTTTTTCCCTGTTGAGAAGAAAAAATGGATCTTCGGATAAAAAGTAGGCCAGAATGTTTCTTTAAAAATTATTCTAAATGATTCTCACCTAAGTTTTAAATATCTACCAGTCTAAAGCCAGGGATGAGAATTATGTTAATATCTGACTTGAAAAGCACTGAAAAGCCAGTGTTAATAATGAAATGCTGACACAACTTTATCTATAGCCCTTCTAGCAGAGCAGCTATAATATGAAAAAGTAAGGTTCAATAATATGCAAGGCAGAAATAGCAAATTATATTAGATGTGACATATTAGCCATAAGGCCTTTTCTAAACCACACTGAAAAAATTAGGACAAGGGTATGGTAGTATATTTCTCCCCAAAGCACGAGAAAGGCCTAGCCCCCAGAGCATTCCCTCTGAACTTGTATTCTATTTCTAGCATGTGTTTTATTAACTTTTATTTTTGTTTTGCAGGCTAGACATACAGCACCAACCTTAATGTCAAATTAGATAATGAAAAGCAATACTCATCTTAAGAAAAATCATTCAAATAACTGTCATGTTGCATTATAGTTTTTGCTGCTAGCAAAAGCCTTAATTAAGTCTGCAGAATGGTTTCTTTTTTCATCTTCTGATTTCAAATGCTCTGAGCTTCCTAAGCAATTTTTTCTGTTAGAGCTGCATCTTTACATTCTTACAGAAATCATCCCATGCATAGAATAGAGACATAACTTTAAAAAAAAAAAAAAAAANAAAAAAAAAAAAAAAGGAAAAAGAAAAAAAAATTATGAGGGGAGAGTTTCATACAGGGTTGTGACATTTATCAAGCTGTAAGAAGAAAAGTGAACACTAGAACTTTGTGTGTTGCTAGATTTAATCGGGAATGATGAACACAAACCTAATGTCTGCTGCTGATATACAGTGATCAACAAATCAGAACAACAGCAAGTGACATATTATGTATGATAATCTGGAAATGTGCAATCAAACTGATCCTGTCCTTCTCAAGCTGCTGTGAGGTTACCCAAGCTGGGAGTAATCCCTGGCTGGTGCAGAACCATGCTTAACCCAAGATAAATTTTCCAAAAGGAAAGAGCACTGGTGGATCATTGTTGCTTTGAGCAATCTCTGACTGAATCAGTAATTCCCAACAGGGAATCTAATTATGCCAGGGGCTGAAATGATGAGTACAGGCACCGGAAAGTGCAAGGAAAATTATGCTGCACCCGGGTGCTGAATCAAGCAGAGCACAGCCAGATCTGGAGGAATGGGCCTAATGAATGCATGCATAACAAATTGCAATTAATACCACTGAAGGAGTCATTGGTGTGATAGGCACTACCTACTGTAAATGCATTATTGGAATTAGTAAGTCGAATGTATTTCTACTGCTTAGGAACCTCCAACAGTTCTCCATAACCTTAAAAGCAAACTCTCTGTCACGTTCTGTGCTTTGATTGCTATCATGAAGGGATCTCAGCATTCATGATCAATTCATCATTCTTTTAGCTTGGAACTGAATTGGAAGTGATGACTGAGGAGATCAATCACCTATTATGCACGAGCTGCAGACAAGCACTTAGACCATAGAAGCAGACTAGAACTCTTTGTAAGTGAAATGCTGAGAAATATGCTTATTGGGACGCCAGAACCCCTCTGCAGCAACCCCTGAGGCCTGTAGATCCACTTTTAGTGGTCCAAAAGGCTTGCTAAAGCCCTTGGAGAAATCCTCTGGCCTGAACACAAACTTTGGCCATGCAGGAGCCACGGTCTCTTCTGTCTGACATTTACATAATGTGGGTACAAAATGTTTCTTGGTCAGGACACTCCACTATCACATGTTCCTATTTACACAATGTCCTGTAGAAATGACAATGATTACATGAGGTATAGCAAGTTGCAGTGAGCCAGGCTCATTTTTTTTTTTTTCCAACTGAATCTTCAAGCTGAGTTTTCCCTGACTTTAACACCTGATTTCAGCTGGATCTACTGCTTGCTGCACCAGTGAAACCATCAGAAGTATTGCTGTCTTAAGGCTTGACTGTGAATCCAAGTATTGCACATTTCTTCAGGCTATTACAACAGAGCATGATATTCTAAGATGATATTTAATATTTGCCGAAATTCCCCTTCTGCAAGACTGAAACAGTAAAATTACACTTTTCCCCTCTACCTTAGAGGTAAGTGCTCTGTAACATAAGAACATAAAATTATCAGGCCAGTCCATCCTTATGGGATCATGCACAGCAGGGGAATTTTGTCTTCCTGGAAATACATCCAGATTTTGACAAGAGGCCTGGTTACCTTAGTCCACCAAGAAGAATTTCTTCAAAGTTGGTTTTCTTTTTGTACAGAAGCTTTCCACAGAAAATGAAAATGTGGTCAAGTGGGGAAGGAAAGTAAAGCAAGCAAACAAAATACTTTAAAGAAATTTTCATGCTGTTCTTTGAACTTGGGTGCTATAAAAATTTGTATGTTTTGACCAGCTCTAAAAGATCACAACAGAGGTAGCAGGAAGAAGAAAGGGTCAGGGCATGCCAAGCTGAAACTGGAGTATGTATCCCCTAAATGTACTCATGCTTGCTGCATCCAATAAATGGTTTGATCATAGAGACCTGAAGCTAATGCTGGCTAGTTCTTCAGAGTTATGACCTATTTGCATGGGAAGAATAAACTGAATTTAATCCCTTTGGGGACATGCAGTCGTATTTTCTGATTCCGGCCTTCCTTCCTTCCTTCCTTCCTTCCTACAGAAAAAAGCACTCTGTCACTTGTCACTACATACATGTAGTAAGTGTCTTGGCCACCCCTATATTTTACAGTGCTTTTTACAAACATTTGTGTCTGGAATGCACACACTGATTTCTAACCTGGAAATGAGAAAGTAAGGAAAAGTGTATGAGAAAGATTTATACAAAGGATTGAAGAAAAAACTTTGTTAAGTAGGGTCCTTGTAGGGTTTTTTTGTTTTGATTTTTAGTTTAGTTTGTTTATAGGTCCTGCAAAAATCCATCAGATTAAAATACATCAGAAAATCCCCAGGAATAGGCTGAAAGTGAACAAGAATTTAATCTTTCTTCATCACTGTCAACAGAAATTCTTTCCTCCTGATAAATATAAGTAGATGCTGTTTCTGCTTCTTTATTGATGTTGGTGATCTCAATCCAATAGTGCAGAAGAAAGTGGAAGATTAAGATGTATTGTAAAGCAGGATTGCAAGATTATTGCAATAAAATGGAAAAACTGTCAGTCACATATTGCCTTAAGATGGAATTTTACAACGCTTTTGTGGTTAAGAAAGGTTAAAACTCTTCCAAGAAATCTTTCTTACATAGAGACTTTCCCTGGAGAAGACCTTGTAGTCATTAAAGCTCTTAGGGACCTGACTATAAATCTGATATCAAAAGCACAAAAATAAACTGACTTGCCAAAGGCTCTTCACCTGGTGAAATTATAAGTGCTGTGAGTTCCATGAAAGAGGAAATTAGAATCTAAGTCAAAATCAGACTATATATGTTTTCTGGGCCAAGCCCAGCATTTCAATAATATTAAATTAACTAGATGGTAGGAGTTATTGAATGATAAGGTCCATGTGTTGACCAAAGAAATCAGCTGGAATGAGATGGAAAGTAACTGAAGCCAATACCCCAAAAAGAGGACCAAGGTAATTTTCATAAATCATAATTGCTCATGAGATTACAGCAAGTCTCTAACAGTGCTCTTTGACAATTTCAGATCTAAAAGAGCAAAAATAAATCCAGCATACAAAGACCTAGGGGTCGTTTTAGCACTCAGACTGTAACCTGGAATGAGAGTGGGGTGTGAGGGCTGCAGCAAAGGATTCTGAATTATTTGCTGGAGACGTGCAGTTGCGTTTACAGGGGCACAGGGTCTGGAAATGTGCTGTATGGAGAGACAACTCTCATCACCACAGGAGAACTTGAGCAGAGCCCTTTCCCAGCACAAGGGTGCTAACACTGAAACCTTACAATAACATCAGGCTTGTCCGTGTTTTTTCGCACACTCTCTGCTTGTATGGCTTGGATGATTTGTATTGTGAAAAGGACAGGACAGAGTATCACTCCCATTCTAGTACCCTTTGACACTGAGATGAAAATATTTAAGCCTGCAGGGAGATTGGTGAATGACCCTTTTGAATATGTTTCCATCTAAATCATTAGGCACATGGGTAGTGAGGGGAAGAATCCCTGACAACGTTGCATGGCATATGTCTTAACATTTCTTAACTACTGAGAAAAAAGTGACCACAGAAAAAGTTGGTCTAAGGGCCCAGTATGTCAAAGCATTTCCAAAATGCTTGCGCTCCCTATTTACATCCCTCTATTTGCATGTGAAAGGCCTGTATTTGCAGATGTCAAGATTTCACCAAGGGTCAGACTGAGCCGAAACCCTGAGATTCAAACATTTCAGAAGGCCTAAGAAAGCTTGTTTTCATGGCTCTGGTTTATGTCATTGTTGAACATAAGCAAGTGAGATGATTCAGTGCAGAAATAAATACCTCCAGGGTTGGTGTGTGCTTTGGTTTTGGTCACTTCTGTCAGATGGCATTGTCTGATTGTCTTGCTTGGCTGTTAAAAGCTCATACTTTCGCATTTTGCTCTCATCTGAAGTGGAGCTTACTTGATCAAGATGCTTCAGTTTGCCAGAGAGCTATTCTACAGAACTGCTCTGGGGCACTTTTCAGCATGATCAGACATATCCAGGACAGGCATGGCAGCTGAAAAATCATGCCAGGAAAGCAAGGGAAAGAATGAGAAGGATATTTTTGGTGTCATAGTGGCTACTGCACTGCTGAACTCATAAGGTGAGGTTATACAGGCTCACCTGGGGCAGGGCAGATTTCTCCTGTTGGTATAGTCTTTCCTGAGCAACTCAGAATGCTGTGAGTGGTGGACATCCATGTCCCCATCAGTGGCTAGCCATGATCCCACTGCCTGCATGGCCACCCCCTCTATCAACCCTTCCGTGTGCCAGCTCCTCTGCATCCTCAGCAGCTGGCTGTGGCAGGGTGGAGCTCGGGGCTACTGCGGCACTGCAGTTCCTTATCCAGTACTGAGACTGCAAGAATTTGTCCTCATTCTTGGGACAGTAAAATTTGATTTTGTCTGTGCTGCTGTGAATCCTTGATCTTCCCCTGAGGACAGCTCTTACAGATTTTAGAATGAAACTATTATTACATTACCATTTAGGGAGGGCTTGCCAACATAGTTACTCCTATTAGAAGTGCCTGCATCATTGCAATTTCAGAATATTGAATTTGCATTACACAAAACTATTGGTCAAGATCTTAGCTGATGTAACCCTCCTAAATTTGCTGAAAGCATTTCTAGTAGGTATGAATTTGGCTATACCTATGTACATGCCTGTATATATAATCCAACAGAGAAGTGTTATAGAATACATGACATTGATAGGAAAAATTCTGCTTTATATTTGCTTTGATGCTTCTTTGATAGAGACCACTCTGGAGAACAAGTTTGATTTTTCAGACAAAGATTGGAAATTGGTCAGTTTTGCCTTTTAGTTGAATTAAACCTTGAATTATGTACATAAGTCTTCAAACAAAACAGTGCAATTGCCTGCACATTCACTTTTCTGTTGCGAGATTTTGTGTCAGGGAGTATGCATGCAGAATGGGAAGGAAAATAATGATCAGATTTAAATGAAACTAAAAGACATTTTCTCAGCTGGAGGTTAGAAAAAAATTATTCCATAAATGCAGAATTTTGTGCGAAGTCCTTGATGATGTCTGGAATATCATTACATGCAGCATAACATAATAATGATAAGAGAAAACAAAAACCCCAACCCCTGCTTTAAACTTAGTTCATTCAATGCAAGTACATTTTTCATTTTGGCATTGTTTTTCTTTTACACAATGTCTATTTTAAAGAGGACTTAGATGTTTAACTGCATTGAGATCATGCGTTATACTCTTTGTCCTTTACAAATGCAAGCACACCTGCCAGAGCACATAATTTAATAAAGAAAATACAATTATAACTAGATTTTAGTGACAACATAATCAGGAAACACAGGCGAGAGGTCAGCCAGCCAAATTGTTTTTACCAGGTATTTGAGAACTGTGGGCTGCTGTTATTTTCAGCAACACCATAATTTTATTTTATTGTGGAGAATAAATCAATGTTTTAAAAGGAGGCGATTTTTTTTTCATATCTATAAGCTACAGATGCTGGCACGAGGATTGCTTGTTGCTGAAACTAGCTGTAAGCATATTTAGCCCAAGAGAAAATGATCAGGTTGATAGCTTAGAGGTCAAAAAAACACCCTTATGACAATCATGTTCCCTTTGGCGTCAGCACAGCTTCTCCTATGCACTCCTGTCCTTGCTCCTTCATTCTCCTTTACATTATTTTCCTGTTATTGTGTCCTTTAGGGTACGGGCTTTGCAGGCTGTTCAGCCTCTGAATGGGTTCAGTCCCTCGCTTCCGCGGAGGCTGCTGAGAAGGGTGTCACTTGTGAAGGCAGTTTTGTGAAGAGGCAACTTGCTAATAAGACCCACACTCAGCCAGGCAGCCTGCTCGGTGCAAGCCTCCGAGCAGCTATCAGAAGCTAATTGTGATGCTTATTAAAGACAGCTTAGCAGGGATGTGAAAATGGCAGGCAGGGCTTTGCTATTATCTACACCAGCTCTCAGTCCTCTTACTCAGCAGCTCTGCTCTCTGGGTCTATTCAGGGACAGAGATGCTGCTTTTCTAAAAGGAGGGAAGGAAAAAAAAAAAAAGATTCCAAACCCATATAACTTGGCAGCTCTGAAAAACTGAGAAGTCTGACAGAGGCTCTTTAGGCTGCATTTGCATCATGTGCTCTCTTTTTTGATAGAAAGCTGTTTGCAGGACCTCTAAGCAAGTTTTACCTTCTTCCCAGTCAGCAGGTGAGCATGACATTGGTGTTTCTGAGGATCTACAGAGGTGCCTAATATCCTTTATTAGTGGAGATAATGAAGAAAATGGAGAGCCAGAAAACTACAGTGTGACTTAAATACATAAGTTTAAGCTTCTGAGTGTCATCTCTTATCATTTACAACATCTCCTTCCCACCTCCTCCCACCTCCTTCATTTTTTCCTGTGAAAACTAAGCAAGTATGGTATGGAAATCAGGGACACAATGTGTGTTAAACTCGATGTGCCATATCCTTAAACTCCCTGTCAGAGCAAAAATACAGTTTGAGGCTTTGCATCCTGTTATTCCTCATGCAAACTGCCACTGCAGACAAGCACTTTGCCTGTGGTAAATGCTCTTGTTCAGAGCAGATGTTTCCCTCAATTAGCATTTATTCAACTATTTAGCAAGTACATTCTATTAAAATATTTTAATTTATGCAGAAAGTATGTTATTAAATTTACAAATTTTTTTTATAAGACACATCCTGTAGTTTCAAGCTAATAATTTTCGATCAGTAACAGTCATCATGGACCAGAGAGTATTCCTGTAAAAGAAATCTTGGCATTATTTTCTCCAACAGTGAGATGTTTGCTCCTTTCATGTATTCCTCATAGCATGATGATTGCATTTTTTATATTTTCCTCATAAAGATAATTAATGTTTAAGACGCTTGACAGGTTTTTTGAAAACATGGGGATACAGATTTTTGAAAGTTCTGCACATATGTAATAACCCTTTTGTTCTCGTTCTATTAACTTCCCCGCTTTCAAAGGCTCGGTTAGACAAGACAGTCTTTTTCTTCTTGTCTTTCCATCTGTTCAGAACATTTTCACACACTCTGACAATGCAGTTCTGCCCCAGTGTTCCTTTTCCCCTGAACATTGACTTAAGCAAAGAGCACAGCTTAAGAAGCCCACATGTAGGCCAGCATTATTTCTGAACGCGTTGTGCCCTGTCAGTTGAGATCGGCTGTAGCAAAGGCTGCTCGCTGTGAGACTGAGCAGCTCACCCGGTTGGTCCCCAAAGGCAGAGTGTTTCTGCATCCTGGCAGGAATCCAGCTCAGGTTAGTAGTGACCGACAGCTGCTACCATCTACTGGCTGCTCGCAAAGCTCCGTGGAACAGCGGGGCACCGGCTGCCTTCCCGGGGCCGGGAGCTGCTGCCTGCCTTGCTGCCCCTGAGCGTCTTGGGGCTGGCAGCTCACAAGAGGGGTAGCGTGGCCACAAGTCCTCCTGGCAGGTCTTTTGCTCGTGTATAATTTAATGTTTTAGTGTCTGGCTATGTAACGCACTGCTCGTTGTTTGCTTCAGGTGGCAACAATGCAGTGCTTAGGTGTGTGCCAGCTAGTCGCTGCTGAGCTGCGATTTGGCACAAAGCAGTCCTTGTCTGCCTTGGATGTCAACATTCAGTGCCCCATCAGTTAACCTGTGTTTATCTGCACATTTGTGATGGCCGTTCTCAGTGCTGGCAAACCCCCAGGGCTTTGCAGATAAAAACCCCCGGTGTCTTTTATCAAGGTTAGTCCCCAAAGACAGCAGGTTAGCCCTGAAGGTCCTAAAGTGCCAAGGCAGTTAGGGCAGATAATGTCTTCTTGTAAAGAATAAATATATTCATTTAATAATAAATGAAGTGTAAAAAAGGTTTACGGACACATCACTGTCTGTTTCAGGTTTTTCAGAACATTTAGTGGAGGTTAATTTAAATTTTTTTTAGTGCCTTTATGGTAATATGCACAGCTTAGCTCCTTAAAAAAAAAAAAAAAAATTGGTCTAATCTGGATAGATGCATGTTTATTCTTCATGCTTATGATTTTGGGAATAACCATTAGGTATAAGTAATAACAACAACAACTACAACACAATTACTACGCTAATTTCAACTCCTTCTTTTTTGCTTTCCTTCATTTCCTGGCTCTCTTAATACCAGAGTTTAACACAATTTGGCTTTTCCTTTCACATCTCCTAGGCATAGCCCTCCTGGTCCCCAAAGGGGAATGCCTTTGACTAGTTGCCCAGTCCTTGTCAGCTACTGTTGGAAGAAAGGTTTTTAAAGTAGACTAGCAAGTGCCAGTACACTGGCAGTTTATTTGCAGAATGTAATAGATTGTAGATCTTGCATCACCTAAAGGGAACGCACAGAGGTGACAGAATGACAGTAGAGCCTGTAGAAGCCAGAATCCCACATAGCAATGAAACATTTAATGTTCCCAAAAGCAGTGAACTCCAGCAAGATGAAAATTAACCCCAGACTTGTAAATTTAGGTCACAAGCAAGAAGAACACAAAACTTATAAATAACTGGAGTGTTGCTGTTGGTTTGATGTTATGAATGGCGATGTTTCCCTATATATACCTGGCCACAGGCAGTTTGCTAGTCATGTAGGAACTCTAGTGCAGCTGTAGTAGTCCTCTCTTTGTCCTACTGGTATTCACTGTCACAATGGAAGAACTTCTCTTTTCTTGACAAAAATGTATCAGGTAGAATTCTCTGGTTTGCCCTCTGGTAGAGGTCAGCCTAAATATTTGACATATTTTTATTTGACCTGAATCTCAGTGGAATCTATGAAAAGTAAGTAGACCTAATGTCTTCTCTGATTAGTCTGTTCCATCTCTCCAAGATAAAATGTACACCTGCAGGTCATGGTGGGAACTATTATAGCACTGGGGCATTCATTACCCATTTAGTGACTTCCAATTTATGTAGTTTAATAGCAAAGTGAGAAGAGGAAAGACAATTATGTTCTCCTGGTAGTTTGGTCATAAACTGAATCTTTCTTAAACAGTAGAGATCAGAAATTATAGCAAACCAGCTACTTTTACCTCCAGGAATCATGGAATAATTTTCTTTATTAGTTACTCTCAGCTGTGGGGTCATCTGAGGTAAGTGATGTGGTCATCACATAGGTGGCAAAAGCAGTGCAATTGCTAGGATAATTTTAATTACCAGCTCTGTATAGTGAGTGGGACATCGGTGTCTGTATCCACACCACTTTGACAGATGCGGTCTTGGAAGAATTTCATCCTAGTTTTTTCCTTTTACAAGGACTATACAGCTGTCCAAGTGTGCTGAGTGGTGTAGTGACCCAGAATTTCTCCTGCCATTCTGAACCAAGGCTTGCAGAGTTGGTGTTAAAAGGTAGACAAACTTGATCCTGTGTCTGCTATGACTGCATCTTTCTGATTAGTAAAATGGAATTCAGCTCCAGATAGAGATGCTTAAATGTAGGTGTCTAAAAGAAGGTGTTTACTGTAATCTTACTAAAGCCCTATTGCAGCTTTTCATCATTACCTGAGTCACTTTCTAGGCCCTGCTGAATGTACTGACTGGCAACTGAATTCAGATGCTCACACGTGGACTCTGTGATGTTTCAGATTCCCTGAAATACCCTCCCTGGTTTTCACTTACTGCTACGGAAAGTTGTTGCTTCTTGTAGGCCTGCTGTCATATCCTTCACATGAGTGTCTTCCACATTATAGAACATCTTAAATTTAATTCCAAGTGTATGTGTGTGCAACTGACTTGAATCAGGATCTGCATTGACTATAATGAAAATTGTACAGGTCACAGGTAAACATCTGAGCGAAACAATAGAGTCTCCTGCTGTTATGAATGGATGTGGGTGTTTAGACACGTCCTTGTCTTTTGCCCAGGCCTCTGGCAGCAGGCAGTAGCTTTATTGAGGTGGCCAGCACCCCAAAACCCACTCTCATTCACAAGTTCTTTGATAATGGCTGATTTGCTCTATTATAGAATGAATTATTTAGTTAATAGACAGAAAACTAAAAGACATAAGACTTGAAACAAACTACACAGGAATAAGGACAAAAGAGAAACTACCAGTAGATATATACATTGCGAGGTTAAAGGTACATGCGAGGTTAATGTTACAGCTAGCGAAAAAATAATATAAACTGGGATTCAATGTATCTTGTTGGTGCAGCACGCATTGAGATCCTTTCCATCAACTCCAGAGAAGTAACCACAGAACCTGTGTGCAGGTCTCTCACACTTGCAGGGCGTGTGTAGAAGGCTTTTGCCACTGTGATAACTCGTGTGTCTTTTATACTTTGTCAAACAGTGTCTCTTAGTAAGGAATATTTCTTTTCACTCTTCCCACATCAGCTCTCCAGACTAAGATGTTGATTCTTAACTGAGCTCCGAGCCCTTTTGGCACCAGGGGTGACCCCTTGCTGCGCCTTTCAGCCCAGCTTGTCTCTTTATGCACCAGCTATCTGTGGTAGAGAGGAGGGAGGGTAGACGTCCTGCCACACCTGCCACTAGAGGTGCCTTGGGATGCTCCACCTGACTGTCCTAGATATTGAAGACTGCCTGATATGGCACTGCATGGTTTGGTTTAGTCAGCTGAATACCGCTCCTAGATTTAGAGTTCTTAGTCTCAGACTGTGTATTTCCCCAAGGGAATGATACAAGTGCCTGAAACAGGTTTTTGTTTTTGTTTTTTCTGTATTAGATACATGAATGCACTTCTGACATCTGCAGAGGTATAAGAGACATGCTGCTGGATTTATAGACTTGAATGGTGTTGGAGTGGCAGCTGGAGAGGTACCCTCAATGTCTCACAGAGAATAAGGACAGTGCTGCACTGCTGGGTACAGCCATGACAGCTTCCACACAGGCTGGGTAAGATATTCACCCTGCACACAACCCAGGCAGGAACAGGGTGGCTGGAGCACCACGACCAATGCAGACTGTGTAGGTACCCATGTGTCTGTGTGTGTACAGGTGTTTTATCTGCTCCTCTTCAAAGGGAATATTCTGCTCCTTAGATTCTGGGAAGTCAGATGTGTTTCATTCCCTTCAGGGACTTAGCTGGTCCACCAGGTTAGGCTGTGAGCCATCAAGGATGTCAGCACTGCTAATGGAAGTGCTGCTTTGGTTTTTATTTTGTTGAAGAATTTCGTGTTTCCTGACCCCAGCTGACTAGGATGAACAGATTAGGCAAGATAGAAATGGTTATATAAGTATCAGGAAAGCTGGATAATGTTGGTGTCTAAATTGTCTGTTTGAGTAATTTTCTTCCTATTTACTATGTGGTCATCAGTTAAAAGCCATACTTGACTTGTCACTCTGTGTCCATTTCCAGACAAAACTTGTGTTTCATCATGTCTTTTGAAATCTATTTGGACAGAGGACTGAAACACTTTTTTTCTTTGACAAGGATCTTGTCACACTTACTCATGTCTTTGTCGTTCCAAGCAAGATTTCTGCAACATGTTCTGCTTTAAAAGGATTTATAAATATCTGCTAGAAATAGAAGTGGGCTGGTCACTAAATACCATTGCAATATTGCTCTCCCTGCATTCTACTATCTCTTCCAGTTTGCTGCCAGGTGAAACTCCATCAGCTATAACCTTGAAAGCCCCTTGGATACAACAGCTTGAGAGACAAGTCTTTTTGTTGTGGAAAATCCTAATGGAACAGAAAGTTGTAACTGAGAACATGCTTATTTGTGAGGAGGAAAATTAAGGGTTTTGGTTTTGTTCTCCTGACGGAAACTGTGGGTTTGTGTGTAAGACAGATGTTTTCCCATAGAGACAGTTTTTGTCTAGTGAAGACATCCTGCCTGTGTACAAAGGCTAGGTCAGATTGATAATGGGAATTTGCCGTGCATACAAGTGTTTGGCTAAAAAATTCATATTGAGGTTTTGTTCTCTGTTATGCTTTTCTTCATCTAGTAGAATGAATTCTATGGCTTATAATAGGAAAAATTCTTGCATCTAATGTATGAATAGCAACAGAACTCTAGCAACCTTGAATGGCTGCCAGTAAAGGCAGAGTGTCATTGGACAAAGCAATTTTTCAATTCTGCACTTCTAGGAGGGTTAACCAAGTGGTGGATTACTTGGTAGGAAGTGGTTTTAACCTGGTGAAATTTAGAGGGAAATTTCTCAACGAAGTTGAAGTCAGAAGGACTGACAAACAAAAACAAAGCCTATGAATGGATAGAGGGAGTGGGGAGGAATACTTCATAGCAAAGGCGCCAAGGAAGAAGAAAGTTGACTGTGGGAGTGGAGGTGTGAATTTGAGAAGCTCTACCTATGAGACAGAAGAGCAGTTCTGAGCAGATGAAGTTGAACAAAGTTCAGGACTGGTCAGGCAGGAAAATACATAAAGATAGGTGTTCTTCTGTTTATAACTATCTGACACACTTTTCCTTCAGAAAATCATGTTGATGGGAAATTTTCAAGTAGCTCTGCCTGATTAACACAGAGGAACATTGACACCTTCTGTGCCTATTACTTATGCCCAGTCTCCTATCACTTTAGGGAGTGATGCCAGAGATGTCTGCTCAGAAATACGTGAACTGGTTTCCCCCCTACATCTTGACTATGGCTGATGCATTTGGAGTGGCTTTCCCTGGGACATCTCTGGCAGAAATCACATACATTATGTGCCCCGTCGAGGGTACTGTGCAAAAGATGCGTGTATAGAAGTATTTGTTCTTTAATGAACTGGACTGAAAATTGTCACTCTCCATAAACTATTTTGTATGCTCCTCCATTGCAGCAATATTCCATTCATATACCATGGTGCTGAGTGTCAAATTAAAACATACAAACAAACAAATTAATTATCCTGGGTTATTAGGAAATTCTGCCTTTTGTTTTCCACCAGGGGGAAAAAAAGGTTCACAGAATTCTGTCCAGAGTAAAAAAAATGCCTGTACATTTTACTTGAAAACATGTTCCATCTTCAAAACACTTTAAAAAATCGACACTTGCATTAAACCTGGCTTAAGGTTTATAGCATATGGCAGTCTTTAAAAGAGGAATACATCTGGAAGTTCTCATGACTTCATAAAACTACCTAAACTACACATGCTGAAACTGCTGCACATTAGATACTCTTGTCTTGGAATGTAATTGCCTTAAAGGTATAAAGGAGGCTGAGGCTAATAATTCCCCTAGCGTGACTGTTCTCCATTTCTGTTCCACAGAGGAAGATAGAAGGATGTGGTATCATCAAAGAAGCATGTGTTGGGAGAAGGACCAGCTAATCCTTATATAGTTGTGCCGTGCATCTCAACTAAGGAATGAAAACCTTGCGAAAGGATTTCCTGAAATCCTACATACACTCTATCCCTTAACCTATTAAATGCTATAATTGTTGCACTAAGATAAGAGAT
>VYZP01000892.1:0-25441 GCA_013400635.1 Hypocryptadius cinnamomeus
AGTTTTATTATTTAAGTTTTAAAGACACTGTGACCTTCATGCCAAAGCAGGGTAATAATTTGTACTGAATAATTACATTTCAAATTTTTAAGATTGCAATTTCAAAAAAAAAAGAAAAAAAAAATTAAAAATGATGTTTCCCTTAAAGAAAGGGCTGGAAAGGGACTTTCCTCAAGGGTGTGGAGGGACAGGAGAAGGAGGAATGTCTTTAAGGAGAAGGAGGGCAGGTTCAGGAGGCACTGAAACAAAGACAGTGAGCATTGGAAATTCCACTTCTCTTGGACACCTCTTTCCAAAGCCAGAGCCCTGTAAGGAAGGCTGAGAGTAAATAAGATTCAATCACTGTTCAGAGTGCTGAGGGCTGACAAAAGGAGCCACTAATTTTCCTTTTGCAGTAGAAAAACAAAGAATATTGCAAGGGCCAGAGCATCTGCTGATGAAAATTACCAGAGTTTTACTGGTCATGGGGTTCATATCCCATTAACCCCGCTGGGAATGTGTCCCTGGGAGATGGTTTAATGATTTACACCATCAACATGGAGGCAGATGAAATAGAACATTAAAAAAGCAATATGCTTAGGTCGATATGTGGGGTATTAAAGGCCTACATTAAAAAAAAAAAATAATAGAAGCTTTTGCTTTGTTGGTAGTTTGGAAATGGGTTTCTAGTAGTGTGATTTTATGGTCAGGTGGCCTTTTTAAATCTGAGGCTTTTTGTTCGTAATTACTGGCTTTACAGATGAAATAAAGTTGAAAATAGCACGAATTGGTGCCTTGCTCCTGCAAATGCTGAAGTGTTCTTATAAGTAAGACCTCAGAGTTCAAAGGGGTCTAAGGTCCTTACATGAGCAATGTGAAATGCAGAATTTATGTGTTTTAATTCTCTGTTTTCCCGAGTTGTTTTCTCCTGGTGCAACTTGGGGTGCTTTGCTTTGAAAACCAGACCAAGGACATCTGGAAATTCCTAGGGTAATCTAATTACCTGCTAATAAACAGCTTTTTTTTTTTGTTGTTCCTCCTTTTCTCTCCCACCTTCTCATTCCCTTCCCTCCTTCCCTCCACACAGTAGATTTTTTTGGTTGTTTTTCTTTGTTTTTCTTTCTTTTTTTTGGGGGGGAGTGGGGCATTTGGTGTTTGTTTGGTTTGGTTTGGTTTGGGGTTTTTTTGTTGGTTTTGGTTTTTTGGGTTTTTTGTGCCTTTTTGGTTTTGGTTTTGTTGTTGTTGTTGTTGTTGCTTTCAAGGAGTTTTTTAGTGGTTTTTTGGGGGTTTTGTTGTTTTTTGTTTATTTTGGGTTTTTTTGGAGGTTTTTTTGGGGTTTTTTGTTGTTGTTGTTTTTGGGTTTTTTAATTTTTTTTTTCCTTTTCCCCCTGGGTGTTTGTGAAAGGCTGAAATTAACTTCAGGCCAGGTGACAAGCAGCCGGGTCAGGCATCAGGTCACAGAGGCGACAGGCGTGTTGCTCATCTCCTCGTGGGTGTGTCACCGAAAATGTGGGGGTAAGTGAAACTCCCTAACGCTGTTTTTTGGGAGCTGGCATTCCTTTTCCCCAGGCTGGGGAGCATGAGGGAATAGCTCCACCTAGGTGCACACGACTTTCAAAACTTCCCACTTATTTATGTACTTTAGGCAAACAAATCACCTTGCATGGCTCTGAATTACATATTCTCTTTGTTAATTAGTGTTCTCTCTTCTCCTGGTTATTGTTTTCTCGTTTCTCATGGTAACTTATCCACATTTTTGTTGTGTCTTTTCATTCTTTTTTTCACAGACAGGGAGTTTTCAGCATGTGTTGAATTGCCTTTGATAGTCGTTTCTTTATCTTCTGGTCACTCTTTGGAGGGCTGTAAATTCTGGATTCCAGGTGTCCAGGGTTTAGCTCCCCCAGGCTTTCTTTACTGAAGCTTATCAGGGTTTAACAAAACTTAAAGATTTTCAGTGACCTCACAAACTCACTCTAAAAATAACAATCTGCGAAAAAAGCTACGTTCTGCCTGAAGTGGAAAATTACACTGCTTAACTGCTTGTGGACAAAATATACTGCTAATGATTAAGAGCAACAATTAATTAAAAATTAATTTAAACAGTTAATTAGAAAAAAATTAATTAGGGAAGCAATATCATTCCCAAACAGGTGCAGGGGACATTCCTGGTGCTGGGCAGAAAACATCAAAGACTGAAAGGGGCTGATGCCTTGTGAAGGCTGACCTAGAACAGAGACTAAATGGAGCTAAATAATAAAGTAGGGATTTATTAAAAGGATTTCCTCAATGGATCCACCTTGGGCAGCACAAGAGCCCAGCCAGGGCTGCACCCAAGATGAACCAAAATGGTCACAAAAATGGACAACTGGTCACGGGGTCTCTCACTGTGATCAGTTCTGCTCCATTTGCATTTTGGAGTTAATTGTCCAATTCCAGCTTTAGGTTATGAAGTCCCATCCTGCTTGTTTTTCTCTCTTCAGCCCACGTTGTTTATGCTCTTGGGCCTGAGATTTGGATCATTTGTCGTTGGTGCCCAACTGGAGCAGGAATTGTTTTGTATCTCTGTGCAGAGAGCTCACCATCCCCTGATATGAAGCTCAGACTCACACACTAAAGCAGCACAGAATCTGAAAAAAATAAAAACCAAGACCTGAGGCATCAGGGCAGCTGGGCTGGACAGGGACCTCCCTCTCTCTCTCTGCTGCTTTCCTCTCCCTGAAGCTCCAGCCCAGCTCCGTGGGGCTGGGCAGGGGGACTGGAGGGAGGAGGGGTCCCTGGAATTGTGCCCTGGGCTGGCAGCTGACCAAACCTGTCCCAGCCAGGGCAGTTTGCACAGCTTTAGTCACTGCTGTGTTTTGTATTCAGAAGGACCAACACTGCTCGGAGGGTAGGTTCATGTGACCCAGCCAAGGCACACTACAGCTCGGCTGATCCAGCCCAATTAGCCCTGAGTGTCAAAAGCACCAGATTCCAGCGAAGCTCTTGTGAGAGGGGAGTTGCTTCCACTGCTTCCCACTGAAGTTTTGTGTGTGCCTTTGTGTGCCATGCCGGGGGAGCAGCGTTTTGCTTTCTAAACCAGATTAGAAATCCTGTTCTTGCCCCTTCCATCTGCTGTGGGCCGCTCTTTCTGTCTGGTTCTGACACTTCCCAGGCCTCCCTGCAGGTTTGCATCCCTGCCTGCACCTTCACAGAGGTACATAGCAAACAAGTCCTTCATCTGACCCCCATTTAGGTTAATGAGAATCTTTCCTCTCACTTCAATGGCAGCTGGAGCAAGTCTTTCATCTTTCCTTCTCAGAAGCTGGTTGGTCGAGGTCCCTTTTTGTTCTTCTTGTGCTGGGCTTTGTCCCCACCATCTCTGAGCACTTCAGTCAGCAGTGGATTGCTCTGTCTTGTTCTGGTACTCTTATTCTCTTTTGGGGAATAACAGTGTCTAGAGTGTTCTGCATGTCCCCATTTTTAACTGAGGCTAAGTGGCAAAGATGAAAGGAGAGATTTTCAAGATGTGGATGAGAGTCTGCTGTGGTTGTTCAAAGATATTCAGAAACTTCAGAAACCACCACTTTGTTCCTGTTCCTTTAAACCCCATAACTGTCCTGAGAAGACCCAGCATTAAATAGGTTGGAAAAGGTCATGGGGGAGACCTGCTGCAGAGGGGGCTGGAGAAGCATCAGTTCCAAATCTGCCTCTGAATGTTCCCTCTTGTAAAACCTGGACACCTCCCAGCCTTGGGCTTCACCACACTGTAGTGGTCTACAGGCAGAATGCCACCAGAGGAGGATCCCACCTGGAAAAGCCACTCTCCTGAAGCACCTGACAGTGGGTGTGGGCTGACTTCAGCCTTCAAAGGCTTCCTTGTCTTTCCTTATTTACCATTTTTCACAATTTAAGGGTCCATGAGCTGAGCAGATCTAAACAGAGAAATATTTGCAAGGCCCAAAACATCAGGGGGTGGCCACTGTGTGACTCTGACTTAAGGTTTCAGAGGCAAAGAGCAGCCCAGGGACTTGTTGCTTTGATACAGGGATGTGACAGAGGCAAACAAAACAGAACAAACCAAACCACAACACATCTGCAAGCTACTGCCTTGTTGACACAACACAGCTCCATTTCAACCCAGAAAATTTTCTGCTTTTCTGGCTGCTCTGGGGTGCTCAGATATGCACACCACAGCAATTAGCTGTGCCAGCAGTTATTTGTGCCTCCAAAAAATTGAGTCCTTCATTAAGACCTGGCCTGAGATGTCAGAAGCCAGCAGTTCACCTGGAATCTTTGAAGTCTTTGAAAATGTAAGAGTAATAATGTGTAAACACATAAATTCTTCCCTAGGACGTCACAACCACATGAAGGGCAGACTGAAGCACATTGGTGAGACTGCAAGAAGCGGCAGGACAAAAGTTTGAAGATTCTGACTGCACATCTTTGTAATAAACATCATTATTTTAACAGAAATTGCATCCCTTTGACCGAATATTTTTTTTTTTTTTACCCCCAGTTACTCTGGTGCACATTCATGGCACTTGGTAGAGTGACTGAGTCACTCAGATTACAGAGCAGGACTGGTGTTCCCTGCGCTGGGCATGTGAATGGTCATTTAATGATACCCGTTGTATTAAAGTGTTGCTGCATGATTGCTTGAAAGGCTCACGAAGTTATATCCTTGCCACCTTGGCTGACAGGTGGGAAGAGATCATTAAAACAATCTCTGCAGTATGGCAATGATCAGGCTTGGCTCCACAAACTGCTGTATTAGGGAAGAGGCTGAAATTTAAAAAAAGAGCCCAGGAACTGCCATTTTTCAAAGGGAGTTCATGGCTCATAAAACAAAGGACGTTTGGAGGAAACACAGTATATTGAAAAAAAAACCACATTTATATTTATATTTTATTTATATAAAAATAACATATAAAAATAAAAAAATATAAATATATATATTTATATATAAATAGGAAGACTGCCATCCTGAAGATCTTCTCCAGCTGACAGCAGACAATTAATTATTGCTGAGCCTTTAACAAAGCCATCTGCAGAAGGTGTTATGCCCTTTGTCACATGATACTGTTGTGGCACTGACACAAGAAAAAAAGTGAAGTTTTGAGTCTTCCCAAAGGAAAAAACATTTGGAAGCTACCAGTCAGACACCCACAAGTTCTGCTAGCTGGCAAATGTTCTGCTTTAACAGCCCTCCAAGATGGGGACAATGAGGTTGTTATACATGATGCCTAATGACCTGTGGCAAGCAGCTGTGGTGTGATCTCCTTTCCATGTGCTCCTTGTTTGTTGACTCTGATGGACAGGGGAGCAGGGGAGTGGGGTCTTAATGCTACATAATCCACTCTTTTCAGGACAAAAGTCAGGAGCAGAAAAGGGTTTTGATCCAGAAAGGTTCTTTTTGAATTTTCCCCTGTGAGAACTCAGAAGCAGAGGGAGCAAAGCATGCGCATGAGCGTGGTCTTGGCTGCTCTCTGCTGTGTGCAGCATCACACAAATGCTGCAGGCTGGAGCAGCTCTGCTATGGACACAGGCTGAGAGAGGTGGGGCTCTTCCTCTGGAGAAAAGGGGGCACCAGGGGCACCTCAGAGCCCCTTCCAGTGCTTGGATGGGCTCCAGGAGAGCAGGAGAGGAATTTTTTTACAAGGGCCTGGAGGGACAGGACAAGGGGAGAATGTTTGGATGGACTTTACCAGGAGCAGTGTGTCAGATATTAGCAGATAATTGTTCCCTGTGAGGGTGTGAGGCCCTGGCACAGGGTGCCCAGAGCAGCTGGGGCTGCCCCTGGATCCCTGGCAGTGCCCAAGGCCAGGTTGGACACTGGGGCTGGGAGCAGCCTGGGGCAGTGGAAGGTGTCCCTGACATGGCAGGGGTGGAATGGGATCATCTTTAAGGTCTCCTCCAACCCAAACCATTCCATGAGTCACACATGCTTCAGGCACAGAAGTATCAGTGCTTAACTTCACCACTCGTTTCCTGTGTATTTTGGAGTAAGCCTTTTGCCTTTCCAGAACAAGGACTGATGTTGTTGTGTTTCTGAGCCTGGGGTGAAATCCTTTTAAGTGGAAAGCTGTGCTGTTTTAATTTTATTGTGTGGGTGAGATATAATCCTCAGAAGAATGAACAGTCCTGTGCTTACTGCCCAATGGCCATTAAGGTCTCCAATTAATTACAAAGCCAGGTGGTGCTGAATAAAAAATGAAATCTGTGAGGTGTTTGCAGAGCTGAGCCAGTGAAACATTAGATCTTTTTTCCCCTGTGCATTCCCTGTGCAGCACAGGGGATTGGACTTTATGGCACCATGAAATTTCTCTGACCACAAACACCCAAATTTCTGTGACCTGCTTGCTGGGAGAGGTTTTTGGGAAAATTAAGCTTCCTAAGAAAGTCTGAAAGCTTTTTTTTTTTTTTCTTCCCCCCCCCAGAAAAGACACATCCTAAGTGCATTAATTTGCAATTTGTAGCTGGGGTTACAGTTTAGAACACGTGAAGGGAAAGCAGACAGCATTTTGCATAACAGAGTGAAGTCTGTAAGTAAGAATTTAAATCCATTCAATTTAGAAATTTAGTATTTTGACTATGGAGCAGAAATTAAAAAAAAATGTTTGGATGGACTTTACCAGGAGGTGCCAGACACATACTTCTGGAAAAATTTTAAACCACATATATGTAGCTTCCTGAAAGTCATGTATCACTTTTGAAAAGGATTAGGGCTTCTGGGCTGTTCAGAATCCCCAGGCCCACACAGCAGTGCTGCAACACACAGAACTGGAAATCAGAGAAACTGATCAGCATTGCAATAACAGACTTTCTGCTCTCCTGCCAGGAATTTTAGCCTGAGTAAAGGTATCACCCTTCTCAAGAAGATAAATTATGGCACACACCACATATGAAGACCCAGATACTTATTTCTGAGATTTAGATATTGGAACCTTGCAGGCAATCCATGTAATTTATTGCAGGAATCAAACATCCCATTTACTGTGTCCATGCCAACCTGACCTGCTGTAGGGGAGGTAATTTCTTCCTCTTCATATGTACAAGTAGTCTGTGGAGCTTTTTACTTCACAAAGTACAGTGACAGGATATTTCTTCTCAGCACCAAGTCCTGGCTGGTGTTAATTTCACCTGTGCTTATCTGAACTCAACCACTGAATGCTTGTTAAAGAACTGGAAGGCATAAATGGGAAGAAAATAAATTAGTGTTATTTATTCAGAGTTCTGGGGTGAAATAGGCCGCTGTCTTTAGATGACAACATGCAAATCATACCAACTTGCCCAGTTTAGCTTTGCTGGCCACTTCAGCAGCTGTCCCTGCTGGCAGGCACGAGATGTTTTATGGCACCTGATGTCTCCTTCACGTGGCAGTGTGAAGAGCTGAGCTGTGTCTCAGCCACGTTGGCTGCTGTTCTCCCGCTGCCCCCTTTCCCCACAGCTTTCCTGTAGCTCCCAAGCCCTCTTTGCTCATCTTAGTTTGTCTCCTGAGCTCCTTGGAGCGTGGGTCAGCTGTGAGGAGGCGCCAGGCAGCATCTCACACTGACTTGCACTCTCTGCCCAGGGATTGTACCCATTTGCCAGCTCTACAAGGACACATTTTTGTCACCTCACAACAATTAACATGGTTTCTTCAGCTCATCCCCTAAAGATGACCCATCCTCCTCACGTTTCCCTGCCCTTACAGCCTGTGAGTCATGCCCTGAGTTTGCCTGCGGAGCTCTGATGTCCTTGTCCAGATAGCGGGCAGTCAAACAAAACAAGATTGCAGCAAGGACAGCGTCTGGGGGCGTTGGTGGAGCAGACCCACACGTTTCTCATGATCTCATTAGCAGCTGCAGAACCTGGAAGACCTGCCACCTCCAGGGCAGAGTGTTTATTCACATCAACTCTTTCCCCTCTGAAAATTACATCAGGCGAGGTCTTACAACAGGCTGTGGGGTGAAAACACCTTGGAAAATTCAAGTGCATCAAGGCAGAGCAGCAGCCTAATTGAAATAAAATGTTTGTTTCATAAGGTGTGCTGACTGGTTTTAATTTTATCAGTTTAGGCCCAGACACCACTGTTGCTTGGCTCCCTGAAGGAGGCACAACTCTGAAGCGTTCCAGGAAGGAGTTCTGCAGATTCCTACAGAATTAGACCACGTTTGTAACTCCTTTCAAGCACAAATATCCCCACACCAGGCACTTCCCTTCTGCTGCAAATGCCCCTGGGTCAGCTACAGATGACTGGGGGAGGATATGCCAGTGTTCATCCACCCTCCCAGGCTGGCAGTCACTCATGCCAGCACTGTCCCTGTATGAGAAGGGCCTTGCCAGTCCCAAATTGTGCCTATGGAATGTGTAGGATTGCCGGGGACAGGCTCCTGGAGGCGTTCCCCAGCGTGTCTGTCTGCAGGGGTTGGCTGAGTCTGCCTCTGTGTGTGTCTGCAGGGTCACAGGAGGTGCTAAACCCTGCTTAATTCCATCAGTGCTGCCACATCTGAAATTCACCCAGCTCCTCTGCTGCATGCCTCGTGCTTCTTTTTTTTTTGTGCTGCTTTGTTTTCCAGTTTCCTCCAAGTGTAATTCTCTCTTTCCAGCTTCACTGTAGGGGAAAAAAAAAAAAGAAAAAGCTGAAATGTGATTCATAGCTAAAGCTTAGTGAACCTCTTTTGCAGTCCTGCGAGATATCTACACATGACGCACACCAAGTAACCAAACTGCAGAGAAAGAAGTCTGCATAACGTAAATCAGCGCTTCTTGCAGACTTCCTTTAACTCATAATGACCCTGCAACAAGGAGCAGGTGATGTAAACCACGTAATTAAGGCCAAGGGCAGGTGGTGATACCCAAGGACTTCAGTGTCTTCTTTGTGATCAGCCTCTGGCAGCACCTGGGGCCAGATTCTGCCAGGACCTCAGCTCTTTGGAAAACCAAAGCGCTGATTTAGGTGCAAAGTTGCTTTGAAACTGGTTTCCAAAGGAAATCAGGGACCAGGCAGTCCCTCTCTGACTGCCTGTGTCCTTGAGGGCTCACCCCTGGATAACTCCTGAACCCATTTGCTACCCACAGGTGACCCAGCAGCAAACAGCCCCGCAGTGTGTGGGCTCTGCAGGGTAACTGGCTTTTCACACAGCGAGGTGGAAGGGCTGGTGAAACAGTCCCTGAACCACTGGGGAGGGAATCAACACTCCTGGTGTGAATCAGCCTCTGTTTGCTCAACCCCAGGGGTGAGGGAGTGTGAAGAAGGTGGTAGTGCCACTGATGCCTTTTTGTGCTACCTGAAAACAGAGGTCTGACAAAGTTAAGGGAATAAAAAGTGGTTCTATTAATTAAAAGGCCTTCAGGTACATTTAGGGCAGACAAAGCCCTCCCAGGGGCTGCACCCAAAATGGACAATGGGTCACAAGTTCTATACTTTTATAAGTTTGGTCTATTTGCATATTAATCTTCCAATTGCAGTTTCAGGTNTCACAGCCAAAGGGAGCAGGAGGCAGGGAAGGAATTATTCAGGTCAGCTCAGCTCACACCCCTGCTCTGATCTGTGGTCCAGGGCTGGTGGGGGCTCTAACACCCTCAGTGGTGAGGAGATTCTAAATAAAACAGCAGCCCAAAAGGAAAAAGGGATGTCTGTGAGACCTTTGCATCTTCTACAAAATCAGGTGTGGACACTCATAAAAAAGTAAAATGAGGTGTATCATTAGGGTGTAATGTAATTGTAAAAACCCAATCTTTAGAGTTAATAATTAACAATTTTCAAGTTTTAGGGGTCATTGTTGGATTAGGAATTTTTGGTTGTTGTGCATTCATTAGGGTCATTATTGTATTGATAGCTTTTAGATTTTGTAAAAGTTTTTATTTGTTAGGTTTTTTTAAATCATAAGTACTGGGGTGTTTTATGGGTTAGTAGAAGAAATTATGTTTTTAAGACTTAATTGTTTTCCTATTAATTTTTCTGTTTGTTGTAGATGTTTTGTAGATGTAGTGTTTTTTTGCTATTTTTAGTTTTTTTTGAGGGGCCACAGGGACTCATACAGGAGTATTTGTGTTTTATGTGAGTTTTAAGTTTTGGTTGTACATCAGGGCCCCTTTAAAAATTTGTTGTCAAAATCAGCTTTTATTTTATTTCATTTAAAAAAAAAAATTATTTTATTTTATATTTGGACACTCGTGCTGTGACACTGGAGCATGATCTGCACTGGGAGGAGCACGGGGGACTGCATGGCATGGGTGAAACTTCTCCCAGGTCCTGCTCCCTTCCATGAATTCCTGTTCTCAAGTTTCACTGAGCACATGTGTAGTTAGAGGATATATTTTAAGCTGAATGCACTTGATCCCATATCTTTGTTACAGGAAGCAAGATTTTGGCCAAAGCTGTAAAAATACAAATTAAACTTTTTCCCGCCCCCTTGGAATGTCCAAAACATGAAACTGAAGAAGAGACCTGGGTTCTGGTACTCATGTGGCTTTTGATGTGTTTGATGGTTAAGTGTGTGGCAATCCCCAAGGAAGGACTTGCTGTAATAAATGCAGTAAAAATAGCATTGTTCTACATATTTTGCCATAAAAGAGCATTTCTCAGCCTTACATTTCTACCTGCTCTCACAAACCCTGTCCCTCCACACCCAGCTCGAGTACCCTGCAACTGATGTTTTTTCCCTGGAATGTGTGACAAATGGCAACACAACGGTTAGGTTGCTTTTCTTGGTGTCCTTGATGAAATCCCAAACGTTGCAAGTGGTCTCCTCATCCAAAGGACTGATATCCTGTGTGGGGCATGAATAAATGAAAATGAAATGGCACAGCAGCCAGCTGTGTGCTGGCATGGTTGTAACAGCTGGAGCATATCCCAGGAGCTTGGTGCTGGTGGCAGCTGTGCTGTGAGGGACCTGAATCCCTTTCCTTCCTGCACGTGTGACAGGAAAAAGTCCTCCCAGAGAAAGAATGGTGAAATAATTCTGTTTTTTCACAATGCCAACAACAAAAAAAAAATTCCACCTCAGATAAGCTTCACACACTTGGATCATTTGAAGAATGCATGCCCCAGTTCAGACTGCTGAGGGGGACATCTGGTTGTAAGGAGTTTGGGCACTGTCACACAGGAGAACCTGGAGAAAAGGAGGCTCAGGGGGGACCTTGTGGCTCTGCACAGCTCCTGCCAGGAGGGGACAGCCGGGGGGGTCGGGCTGTGCTCCAGGGAACAGGGACAGGAGCAGAGGGAACGGCCTCAGGCTGGGCCAGGGCAGGCTCAGGGTGGACATCAGCAGGAATTTCCCCATGGAAAGGGTTGTTAAACCTTGGAAGGGGCTGCCCAGGGGTTCCCCACCTCTGGAGGTGTCCAAGGGCTGCCTGGACGTGGCACTTGGTGACAAGGTGGTGACAGCCACAGGTTGTGGGCTCAATGATCTCAGAGGCCTTCTCCACTCTGCATGACTTTGCTCAGCCATGCCATCCAAGGCAGTGATGAGGCACAAAACTAGAGAACAATTCTCACTGTCTGCTTCACGAGTGAGGTGACAGCACCATCAGCATCTTGGGACCTTCCAGCTCTCCCCTGTGTGCCAGCCTGAGCTGCCACGTGCAGCTCTGAAGCTCTGGGGCAGGCATGGGAACTGGCTTGGGCTGCCATGGAGACTCCCTGTACCTTTCAGCACCCTTCACTCGTGGCACAAAAGGGAAATGAAACTCAAAAAGTCTGTGATGAGGATCTTGGTGGGAAGGGAACGCAGCAATTCTGAGGGCAGAGCTCCTCCTGAGCCTTCCTTGAAGGGACAGGGTCCAGCTCCAGCCAGGGCCATGTGATACTCCAAAGGCAAGCCAGCCTCCCTATCCTGGAGTACATCTGCAACAAAAACCACATTACACAGGGTGGAGGTCTCCAGCTGGAAGGTAAACTTAAAAAATAAGGCAAGAGAGAGGATGTGCTTTGAATACAGGTCATCCTTCCACCCAATTTGGAGCTGAGGATTGTGGGAATCCATAAAATCAGAGGGTTTTGGGAAAGCTGCAAAAGGCAGGCCTCAGAAACAGCAGAACTGTGATTAGAGCTAAGCAGTACCCATAAGATAGGTCAGCAGAAAAATTATGTGAGAAGTAGAAAAGTAAGGGCAAATGCAACAATGGTCTGTGTATTAATGCTTGGCTAGAATAACTCCCTAAGCTACAGAAAAGTATATCTAGGAAGTTCTAAGTCTCATAATGGAGCTCTGTGCATTGTGTTTTAAGGCTTACAAGCAGGTATTGTATTCAAAATAAGCAAGCATTGTTTTAACAGAAGGTACGTGTGCTTATCATGATTGGATGGAACTACTGTCAATATGCTTTTGCTTTGTGTGATGGGTCAAAAAAACCTTTAAAGAAAGTTGTAACATTAAGTTCTTGGTCTGCTGCTGGGGATGTGAGCTGCTGGCATCTTCCCATTGTCATAACCATGTAATGAGACTGATGCTGGAAAATAAAACAGCTCAAGGCACGTTCCTAGCAGTCCTGTCCCGTTCTTGATTTGTACACAGACCCCGGCCAGTGATAAGGTCCAGCAGTTCTTCAGGCTCTGATCTTCATAACCAGCTATTCTGCAGCTACTGCTGTGCTGGGATCAATAACCAGCTTTAAAATGTGCTCTCGTTCTTCCCGGGAACGGTGGCTCTGTGCTTCCCTCTGCTGTTGGTGACAGGGTCACTGCCCGTCCCTTTAAAAGGCACCTCAGTCCCAGTTTGAGCATCCACTTCCAGCCTTCAGCTCCTGCCAGCTCCTCCTAAGCCCTGCTCTGCAAGGTGTTATACACTGCAGCACCTCCTTCTCTTTAAAATGGATTCTTTCTGCATTGTGCTCCAGTGCAGATACCCAAAGACTCTAAATGAGCAAATCTGGGTTTCAGAGAAGTCTCAATATAGCAGCATATGCCTTTTTGTTTTGAAGCAGATGGTGCTGGTCACAGAGGAAGAAAGCACATGGGGAATGACATGCGCTTTTGGGCTGATTTATTCTTGTGTGCTGGGTTGTTTTTTTTCCCAATCACTGCCTTACAAGGCAATTAATTAGTATTTTTCTATGTCTTGGCACCCTGGCTGTAGGACTGGACTCAGTGGTTTTGTCTCAAAACACAGGAATGTTGGGACTTTTCAGTGACATCCTTGAGTGTCAAGTGAGGATGCCACCCTTAAGTGACATCCTTCATCCTTTTTTCTCCATATTCCCAAAAATGTGACACAAAATGCCGTGGATTGCCATACCAGCAGCGAGAACCCTGAAGGGCTTTGTTGCCTTCCCTTCAAATGGCCATTGTGCAGTGTGGAATACCTGGCTTGACTTTCCTCAGATTTCTGTGGCCCTGCCTGCCACATCTTGTGCCAGTCCTGATCTGCTGTGGCTCCATCAGCACCACGGGGCTCGTGTTGGACACTGGGAGAATGAGCCTGGTTTCTGTCTGGCCTTCTAGGACAGTGCTGTCCATGAGAGTGTCTCTCCATCTTTGTGTCCTGTACTGCAAAAAACAAGCTTGGACTTCTCCTAAGAAAGCTGAGGCTTGTCTGGCTGTTGCATTTGTGTTGGCCCACGCCCTGCTATCTCTTTGTGGTTTCCTGGGTTTTTTTCCCTAGGGTTTTCCTCGTCCCTGCTGAGTATTTTGGTGGTCATTTCCTCTTGAAGACTTTCCACTCTTTCCAATCATTGGGCAGGTCCAATTTCTGTAGGGAGCTCCTGTGTTAAATTGTGTCTTCCAGTGGTCTGCACACAAACAGCAACTCAGACATCTCCCAGTGGGCTGAAGCTTGGGAAAACCAGTTTGAACGACTTTGTTCTGCTGTAGTGGGGTGTCATGAACACATCCTCACCCCAGAGAAGATTTAGGCACCACCTCTGTGTTAATTCTGGCCATGGCAAGGGCTGATGGCTTTGCAAGAGCTTTGCTTTAGGCCACAGCTGCTCTCCAAATGCCCTGGGAGAGGTGAGTTTGAGGAAAAACAAGCTACAGGCCCTGTGCTGAATCTCTGCTGGGCCAGGAGAAGAATAGGAAATTAATCAGCCCTGCTGTCTGAGCATCCTTCCTCAGGGCTGATGGCAGCATGGTCCTGACATCCAGGAGGATGTAGGGGATGACCCTGGTGCAGAGCTTGTTCTGAGCTCCCATTACAGCCCACAGCCTGGAGGGGTGGGTGCTCCAAACATTGGATACTAGAGAATTGATCCTAAATAAATATAAATGGTTGTTAAAAAACCCCCAAAAAACAAGGAGAAACAAGTCCTTCTCCCCTTCCATGCCTGTTTTAGAAGACAGATCAGAAGCGAAGTGTGGCATGCCACCACTATGAAGACTAAAAGCAGTGAACATCATTTTGATGCATTTCATAACATAATAAATTCATAAATTCAGCATATGAATAACAACAGGACAGTGACAAAGAACAGCAGGCCAGCAGGGCTCTTTGCTCACTGCTGGATTTTCATTTGTGTTTTTATCCATACTCACACACTGTGCATTGCTGAGCCTCAGAGCACATCAGCTCTGCTGCTCGTGCTGGTCTAACACCCACGTGCCAGCCCTTCCATGAGGGCAGAACCAGCAGCCCAAGCTGCCATATTTTGCTGTGAAACACTCAGCTTTTTTTTGTTCATAGATCCTAGATACAGGTTTCAGATACCATTGATGGAACAGTGGGTCTGTTTCTGTTTTTTGTGCCTTCCCCATGTGCTAAACATGCTTAAACATGCTCAAACACAAGTAAAAACGAGATATTCACTTTCACAGCTGAAGGTGGACCTTGGTTGCATCAAATTCCAGGATGCAGAACCTTAAGGGTGAAATCTAGAACCAAAAGGTTTACAACTGGCTTTAAAAACCTACATAAGGTGAGACCAAACCTGGCAAATGTGGACATTCAAATGCAAATATTCTAAGCAGGGCTTCCACACTGACAACTTTTGGTTTTGACTTGGCTGTGGTCTGGAGAGAAAAGTTTCTCTTTCAGCTCTGGGGTGGCTTGCACATTTTCAAGGGAGGGCTATAAAGCATTTTGGTTGTTTAGATTAAGAGGGGGCAGGTTTGTGCTTGGGGTCTGCCTGGCTGGTATAAACACAGAGAATTGCACAGAAGCAGAGACTCCTGTTGGCAACAGGAACCTGTAATGACATTCTTCATCCTTAGAAAGTGCAAACCTCCCCAGCGTTTGAAGCAAAGTGATAACAACAACCAGCTGACCCTTACAGGGAGAAATGACCAGTCACTGCTGCACAGCTGTTTTTTTGCCTTTCTGAGAACAGCAGGGGTCAGAAGCTGGGAGGCAATGCATTCTTAGATGTCTCTCTCCTGGATGTCTAGTCGTCAGTTAGTCATGACTGTAATGAGAAATATCAGGCTTTCTTGTCCAGGAGCTGAGGAGCTGAAGCCATCTTTCTGAACCTAAAATTTCCTCTAGGTTGATGGTGATTTATTCCTTGCACAGACACATAAAAGCTGTTGATTCAAATGGCATTGGATTCAGGAATTTTGTTTGCTTGATCTTCCAGAAGCACCTCTTAAGAAGCAAATGTAAGGTTTGCTGACCTTTGCCACCCACTGCCCTCTGACTCAGGAGGCTGCTTCACATTCCAGAGAAGGATTTCCAAGCAGAGGTGAAACTTCCAGGGCGTTTAGGCTCAGCAGCTCCTCCTGGCACACTTTCTGCCAAATGCATTTGCAGACCTTACTGTAGTTTTGGCATGCCGGATCAGGCGTGTCCAAATCACACACAGCAGCATCCAAAGCAGCCACCCCTCCTGGAATGGGGCTCTGGGGCACTGACATCACACTGGGACTGTTCCCCTGCAGCCAGACTGACACTGATTTTCCTTGATTTACAGCCCTGCTGCGGTTTTCCTACAGAAATCCCTCCTGCAGAAGTGAGCAGCTTGCTCTGGGGCATATTGTGCATTAGCCTAGCAGCTCTTTTCTAGAGGTGCTATTGGATCACTGGATAAGAAAGCTCATTCCTTCTTGGCTGGCAGGTCTGTGTTCTTGAAATAGCACAGGGTGCCCTGGAAGAGCCACATTTCCAGCTGGGTTGTGCTCTGAGGCCAGCTGTGGCCTGACCACGCCGTCCTTGTCTTTTTGCAGCTGTTGGAACCTCGTCCACAGGTTATCACACTCTGGTGGTTTTGCCTCCAAGCCAGGTAGGGGGTTCCCCAAATAGGGATGAGGTGACCCACCCATGACCCTGGTTGTCTCCAGAGCAGACTTAGCAGCCTCTCTTGCTACTGAGTCTGTGTTTTAGCTGAGCTTGCCAGAGAAAACCAAATTTGGATGCTTTCTCTTCATTAATCCTGCTGTGTAATTGTGACAGGCAGTGGCTGAGGCTAAGGCTTCTCAGAAACCTCAGTGCACGAGGAGATTGTGGTGGTAGCTCTCCATCAGGCTGTGCAGGTATCCCTGAGCTGTGGGGCAGCCCCCTATGCTGGGGCAAGGAACTCTCACTCTGTGCCAGAACCACAAGCCCCACAGCCTTGCCTTTGGCTGGAAGTGCTGCAAGAAGGTCTCAGAACACCCATCTTTGTTTGGCAGTGGGAGTGATGAGAAGGGTTGATAGCCTGTGAGAAGCTTCTGTGACCCAAAGTGGGATAATCCCAGATGCACACAGGGTGCTGCACAAGCCAGGGCTGTCAGCATCTGAAGGGATGCAACGTGGTCTGCAGTCCTCTCTCTTTACTGCTTTAGCTCTAATAAAAACCATGTAGTACAGCACTCGACAAGTCAGTGCTCTGCTCGGAGGAAATGTGATGGACCAGCACCTCCTGGTGCAAAGGCACTGCTGTGCAGGCAGGAGCAAACAAGTGGCTGGACTGAATGTGAAATTTCACCTTGAAAATCGAGTTCTGCAAAGAGGAATCTGATTTTCATAAGACTGCTGCTGCATTACTTTATCTTACATTTTTTTCATGGCTGATTCTAATATTCTGTGGAATTCCCAGGCTCCCCAAACTGAATTTGTGCTTTTGCAGGTCAGAAAATTAAAAAACAAACAAACAAACAAAACCAAAACCAAAAAACCAAACAAAAACCAAACAACCAAACAAAAAAAAAACCAAACAAAAAACCCCAAACAAAATCAAAAGACAACAAGCCAACAGGATATTTAAAAAAAAATTCCTAGACTGTACCCGGTAGTGCATTTGAACACAGAGATCAGAGGAGATGTGGTGCAGCTGGTGTGAGGAGCAGATAAAGTCCCCCAGGAGCAGAAGAATGAGCAGCAAATGTAAATGTTTCGATCACAGCTCTTGCAGCCAAGCTCGGAGACAGCCCATGTGCGCTTCCAGCTGCTCTTCCACCAGCCCTCTGAAGGTGGTAGTGTTCCCTTCTCCAAGCTTGCAGCTCCACATGAGAAAGTTTAAATGCCTGCTTGCTGCAGGGACCAGGAAGAGACGAGCAGGTGGGAGGAAAGAAAACCAACAGAGGGCAGGAAATAATCAAGAGAGAATCAACAGCCCTTGCAGAAGCCACTCTGTGCTGTGCTGGTGAGCTGAAAAATGTCCTGTTCATGCCAGTGGAGGAGGATCTCCACCGTGCAGTGCTGAGGGCTCCTTCTCCCAGGGTATTCACTCAATTGTCACATTTTGGAGCAAAAAGAGACAAAAAGATCCACAGAACATTTGCTGTTGCTCCAAGGAGTAGTGCAGAAGAGAAGATCCTTCTGCTTGGGCCTGCCCATGTCCCAGGGAGGGGAAACTGAGAAATAAAGATGCAGTGCAAACGTGTTTAGACCATCTGCACTAATGCTCATTATGGTGATGCATGTAGGGAGCAAAACACTGTGTTTTGTGGATGGAATTGGAAATGCATTCTGCTTTATTCAGCAGTTGTAAATGACAGGTCTTGTTCAGAATAATCTCTGCTGGATCCTGTAGTATCCCATCTGCTCAGAGGCACAAACCTGCAGGTAGGGGTTCTGCAAGCTGCCTTCTCCATTTAGCATAATGGATGCAAGTTGCTTAAAAAGGGGGGGAAAAAAGAAAAAAAAAGAAGACTCTACTGGCAAACCTTTAGGTAGGCAAGGAATCAAAGGAATTAGGGAACCAAAGGTTCGAGTTCACAGCAGGGCAGTACATAAACTTTGCTTTTGAGCATCTCAGTTTTGTGCATATCCATCCTCCGACAGTAGGGGAAGTTTCTGTGATTTGGTGATAGCCCATGTTCAGTATTTTGTTAAAAAACATCTGTGAAGGCCATTTCCAATGTTATGGGAACCAGTCAGTGGTGTGCATGGCAGGAAGGACCACATCCAAGATCTGGGATAGCTTGCTGTAAAACAGTGAGGCACAGGACAGCTGAAACTCTTAAATTCCTGTGTGCTGGTTTGTGTCTGGGACCAGGACAAACAGGACCAGGCCTCTGATGTGGGCAGGAGCCTCTGTGGTTGGGGAATGCCTGGATACTTGTGTTTTATGCTAATATTTTCAGAAAAAACTTGCTTAGTAGAGGGAGACTTCTCCAGGCTGGAATTCTTCACGTGCACAGAATTTTTTTGAAACCTTTCCCTGTGTCGTGCAGCACATGAAGTCACTCCTGATGCTTCAGGAGAAAGCCTGAACATACTGGTCCATATTACCAGCAGCTGGTGAGAGATGTGGTGTGACAGCACCATCCCTTCAATCACACAGTTTGTGGATGCTGAGATGGCAAATAAAGCTGGGCTGAGGTCGCTGAACCTTTTGTTTTAGAAGAAGCAGCAAGGCAGAGTCAAGTATCTCAATGCTAAAGTGATTCAGGCTGCTGCAGACAGGGCAAAGGTGGCCAGAGATACTTGGGAAAGCCCTGTCCTTGCAATGAGATGTGAGCTGAGAGTTTTCTGGCTGGGGTGATACTTCCACTCCTAATTTTCCCCTGCTGAAGGATGTCAGTCTGTGAAAGGACAGCAAACATTGCAAGGACAGGATACACTTTATTAGAAATTACTCACCTGTTGTCTTTATTAAAAGAAGACAAAGCAAGAAATTTAGCTGGAAGTAGTTTGTTAGGGTAAGTTTAAGACAATGCCAGGTACAAAACAAGTTTTCATGTCTTTGCTCACCAGCTCAGCCATTGATCTGAAAGCAGTCGAAACCAAACAAAACCTTGTGATGCTGGCCTCTGAGTGTCTCTCCAGGAAGCAGCTTGAGATGGAGACACAAATACACCTTAATCACATGCAGAAAACAAAGAAGCAGAAATTACAGCATCACTGGAGTCACTGAGGTATTTTGAGCTGCCTTCTTAAAGTCTTAATAAAAGACGGATAAACAGGTTCCAAAAATATGTGAAACCACCACACCTAAACCCTGGCCCATTCCTAGCATTAAAATGTTAAATTAAATGAAATGTTTTCAAAGGCTTTGAAATGTTTGGTGGTTATTTATATGATGGCCATGCCTTCAAGCCTAGACAAAAATCGAGGTCCCACTGACCATGCACAGCTCTTGCCACCGAAACAGTCAGGGCTGTTCTTCCAAAAATGCCAGCTTGGTGCACGTTTTAAAGCTGGGCTGCAGTGGCATGAGAGGGCTTCTGGGACACTGACAGACTCCTTCTCCCATACCTTTCTTCCTTTTCCTACCCCCTCAACAATTTCTTTTTAAATGCATTTTCCATTAACACATTTCCAGCCCTGCGGTGGAGCAGCTACAGAGGAGCAGCATCAGGTCCCAGATTTTGGTTTTTTGTTCTGCTGTAGCTGTGGCACTGCTTTAACCCACATAGACAGTCTGGGTTCTCAGAAGCACCCTTGGTCATGGATAAAGATGGGTAATCCCTCCAGAGGCTGCAAGACCTCTGTTCTGTTCACAAAATGCAGGGTATCACCACATCCCCAACTCCTGAAAACCAGGCCTGAATTTTTTCTGTACTCCTCAGAGTACACTGGGGCTGAAACATGAATTTGTCACCAAGTACTGTCCCAGTTTTCAGTTTGTGTGGCTCTGACATCTGCTTCTTGTGAGGTGCCTGTGAACTGCCAGGCTTTGGTGGAGCGATCAGCTACAAAACGCTGTTGTCTGTGGGAGAAGGAGCAGCAGCTGATGGAATTCCAGACTGTTCCCCTCTGTGAGGCAGCTCAGTGGTGATCTGTGGAGCAGGGAAGGCTGTTTGCTGTTTCCCCTCCCCTGTCACAGCTGGCAGGGTATGGCAGCTGCGGGAGCAGGAGCCTGGCCCTGGCATCTCTGTCACCCCACAGCCAAAAAACTCAGAGCTTTCTGAGCCCTCACACACCACCCACCTGTCTGACACCCCATGAAGTTAACCCTCAAACCACATTAAACAACTAGAGCAGGGAAAGGGAAATTTTGCACCAGATCCCAGAAGTTTTGTAGATGAAACAAGGCTAAAATAAAATGACTGATTAGATTCTCTTTATCCACTCAAATGTGGGAGCAAAGGTTACTCTGCCACAAGTGTTTATCTTGCTGGTTATGATTCAGCTCGCCAACTGTTGCTGTATGACCAGAACAAATTTACCCTCACAACTAGAGAAGCATTAAGCACCATTTTATCACTCAGATGTCTAAAAATCATGTTTGCTGTTCTAATGCACATCTCCAGTATGGAGGGTTGCTGAACTGATTGGCCTGTTATCTTTCTTCTTCCCCCATGGGCTTTTCAGCTTCCCCTTCACAAGAGCTAAACAAACTACTTGATGCATTTAAGGCTGAATTCAAAAACCCAGTGTGGAGGGTGAGTAGTTTGATAAATGTCCTGGAGGGCCTCGGTTGTGCTCGCTGTCTGTGACCGTCAGGCTGGAGCCGTGCAAATGTACCTGAGGTTTAAATAACCCAGATCTCACCGAGGCTGTCTTTGGTTACTGCTTTGCATATTCAGGCTGTCAGTGAAGGCAGCTCAGGAGTCACTGGTGTGTGCCTGGTCGAGCCAAACCACCACTGGCACATCCACTGCGCGGGCAAGAAGAGGACCAGGAGCTGGAGGAGGGACCTGCAGACACCCTTCCATCCATCCCTGCTCACAGCAGGCTCTGCCCTGGCCAACATCAGCCCTGGCACAGGCAGCCTGGCATGTCAGCAGGAGCCAGGATCTATTTTCATTTCAAACAGTCCCCGGAAATAAATAAATAAAACTTGAAAAGAAAATGTCATTAGAAACCATCCTGAAACAGATAGTGAAAAGTTTTCTTCCTGATGCATGCAAAGTCAATTAGCGGGTTACTAAATACCTGCTGGGAGACATCATCATAATAGGAACAATTGGGGCCATTTGAATAGCCAAATATGCTTTTATGCCATATTTGTTTACCTTGTGGAGTGCATCCGTGATATGTATGGAAATGCCAGAGCTTAGTTCTTGCTAAGCACTGTAATCCCTCCTGCCCTCAGCCCTCGCTGTGGTTCCTTGTTTGTACCTGTCAAGGGCTGCTGGGACCTACAACTGTTGGTTTAAGCAAATGCACAGCCAACAGGAATATCCTGTTCAGGGCAGCGCTCCGAGAAGCCAGTTATATAAACTTAGCTGTGTGCTGCCACAGCAGGCCATTCCCTGAAAAAAACAGAGAGGCAGGAGACCCTCACTGGGAACCTCGCCACTAGCCTAGCAGAAACACTGATTTTTCTCCAACAGTATGGGTTGTGAATGGTTTATTCCCAGTTAAAGCCCCACTCAGTGCAGAGAGGCTGGTAAAGTATGAAAATATTGGAGTGCAAGCAAAGGCAGACAGACACAAGGCCTCCAACAAGTCTGGTTGTTGCTTGAGCTGCATTTTATCAGGGGAACAGGTCAGCATGGTCCCATAATTACACTCAGTCCTACGACAAACAGACTTCAGCCATGGCATGCAAAGTGAGTGGGAATAGGGAAGTGATCTTTGTTCCTCTTCTAGGTGTAGGAAGCTGAAATGCAGGTAAGTTCTGGCACTATTTCAGCAAGGTGCTTAAGCCTGCATTTAATTTTTAAGCTCTGAAATGCGTGGGTGGGAGCTGGCTCCACCAAGTCAAAGGCAAAACTCACATGAAGTGGGATTTTGCCTTCTCTGACTATGAAAGTGTTTCAGGAGGGAAATAGCTTGCCTCAGGTCACACCTGGAGTCTGTGGCAGAGCTGGGAATTGACGCCAGCTCTCTGGAGTCCCAAACTAGTGCCTTAACCTGTTTTTAACTTACTGCACGCTTCCTCCCAAAACATCATTGGGCATTCTTAGATACACCAGATATCCTGGCACGACTGTAAGCCTGCCACTTGTTTTGGCCAGCTTTGGAGGGTGAGATGAAATATGTGTTTTTCTTTTCATCTTCTGAGTGATGTTTGAATATGACACAAACAAACAAACAAACAAACCAAACTGGGTGCACACTCATGGAGGGCTGCAGTGTGATATACACCGCAGTGCTGCTGTATCAGTGAGCCACGCAGCTAAAAGACAAGACCCTGGTTTATTTATGCAGTCTGATGCTGTATCGAGCCTCTTTCCTAGGCTTCCAAAGCTGCAAGGCACGGGATGGCTCAGAAATTTCCTGCAGCGCCAGCAGCTCCATGCAGCCCGCTCCGTGCATCGATTCATTTACTCGGGTTGATCCTGACTTAAATCGATGCTGCCAGCCTAAACTCCCGGCAAATCTGCCCCTGCACAAACAGGCGGTGCTCAGCAGGGCTGCCCTGGCAAAGGTGCCGGTGCTCGCTGAACATTTTGGCACGGGCAGCGCAGCTCCCTCCGGGCGGCCGCTGGCGCCCGGGCTGGACGGGAGCTCTCGTCTCACCGGGAAAGCCCTGGACCGGCAGTCCTCACGGTGGCACTAGAAAACAATTAATCGCGGCTCCAGCACCATCTGCTGCCGCTGGTGCAGCCCAGCGAGCTCCTCGTGTGCGCTCAGGTCGCGCCGCCTGCCTTGGTCCGCGGCGGGAGACTTTAAGGGTGAAGCCTGCACCTACTCCAAAGCCCACTCGACGCTTCTGGAATACCGTCAGCATTTGTCATCTAGACAAATATGAATGTTGACTGACCTGTTAATGCTTGGCAAAAAACTTTTCATCCAGCCTCCAAGCATCAGCAGCAGGTACCTCGTGTTAATGCCTCCTTTCACGTTCCAGCAGGAATATCTCGCTTTGCTTGCCTTCTATAAAATGCTAGAAATAAAAGGTAAGGAGATGAAAACCCCAAAAGGTGCAGTCTAACGACTCAAACACCTGGAAACATGATTATTCTCTGCATTCAATTAGTATTGGGGTTTTTCGTTCCTGAAAATCAGCATACAGGTTTTCTCACCTAGAAAAGAGGCAATAACCCTTTCCTTATTTTGCTGGAGACTCAGATAAGCCAAATTCTGATCAAGGGGCCTTGATAAACCAGGGACAACTGTGTCTCTGTAAGGTCTGATCCAGCCAGGCCATGAAACACGTGAGTAGTGCCTGAGAGGGGATCAGCAAACCTCTGTTAGGTGTGTGCCTGCCAAAACCAGAATGAGAGCCAGAGGTTTTCAAGTGACTGAGGATACGACAAGCTATGTGCAGGTATGAGGACAGATGGTTATTCTGCTTCTGAGGGCCAAGGCTCTCTACAAGATGATACTCAAGCAATAAATCAGTGCAGCTATCACTTCTTGGTTTTCTTTTTTTAAAAAATCTTTTGTTTGTTTGGTTGGTTTTTTGTTTTTGTTTTTGTGTGTTTTGGTTTTTTTGTTTTTGTTTTTTGGTTTTGTTTTTTTTGGGTTTTTGTTTGTTTGTTTGTTTGTTTGGGTTTTTTTATTTTTTTTTTTCCCCCCTGAAATGGGCAAAACACACTACTGTTAAAGAAGGGAAGGGACAGATAAATTTCCTTCAAGGTGTTCATGTTGTCACCGCCATGGGGCCCAGACCACCAGCCATGTTAAAAATTCCTACCTCGGAGGTGAATCAGTGGCAGTCAGTCAGTCCTGGGTGGGCAGTTAATGCCTCTCCTGGAGGCAGGAAATCTTTGAGGGTCAACCCTTATTTTCAAGCATTATCCCCTGTTCATCTGTGTGTGAATATGCCCCACCAAGTAATGCCTTGCCAGGCACCACTGGCTGGCCACCCACCTGAGCCAGGGAACACATGCAGGACCATCACCAGGGCTGGTGCACAGCCAGCTCAGACCTGTTTGTGTTTTTAAAAGACCTTCCAGAAGCCCCTTTCACACAGATGTAATAAAAATAGCAAAAAAGAGTTTTAAGGTTTTGTATTTCCCCATTTAGGGTCAGTGTGTGTGAGTCAGTGCCCTTTCAGCCCAGGTAGTGCCTGGAATAGTAAGGAATGCCTCAGGCACCCCAGAAAGGTGACAAATCCAAAGATCTCCAAAGAGGTACTGGACTGCAACAACCCCACACCCCAGGACAGCAGGTGTGTGAGGGTACAGCCTTAACAGGACTCTATTTTCCCACTCACATGTATATGGAAATGTGACAGCGTTGCAAAAGCAGTGTTTAATTGCAAGGCACAAATCCCTTCCAAAAGCAGAGTTTAACTTCCCCGCCAAGAACACACGTATTTTGTATAGATTTAATTACATGATACAGGAAAGGAAAGATTTGCCCAGATACTATGGTGATGAGTGCCACAGAAATGCCTATAACTAAATAAAAACACAGAGAGAAACCAGACTTCTTCAGCAGAGTTTGAGGGGGGAACCCTACCCCACAAAAAAAACCCAAACAAATCCAAAGAATAAAAAAAGCTCTGCCTGGCATTCTCTACTCACTCTCTCATTTTAAAGAAAGAAGAGATCACCACCACTTGTTTTTGACACAGGACCCAGTGCTCATTTGGGCTCACTCAAGTCAAAAGTCACAAGGTGGGCATATCTTTATTTGCATTCCCCAGTCTCCTTCCTGCTGCTTCTCATCACCTGCTCATCACCTGAGAACATATTTGTGCATACTAAATAATGAGCATTGCTGGGAACCTCGTGAACTTCTATGTCATTTGAATTCAGAGAGAAAAAAAAATTAAAAATTGAGCTTTCTCACACCTCCCATGTTGGAAACCCTGACCACGTTGTACATTTTCTTCATTGTAATAAAGGAAACAAGATGAGGCCCTACGGGGGCCTGAATGGTGATGTGTGGCTTGCTTTTTCATTGCACCCCACAGACATGAAAAGCACTTGCCAAGCTGCTGATCGAGGCCCCCTTGTCTCTTGGTTTTTGATTCCTTTTGTGTTTTTCAGTCTTTCATCTCAATTTCTCTGTTAATTCACGAAGTGTTTCGTCATTTTGTTCCCACCACAGGGCTCCAAGGACTGGATCTTGATGAACAGTACCCAGACGTAAAGTGAGAGCCCCATCTCCCAATAAAATTATCAGCCTGGCTCTACAGCAAAACTGCAAATTCCCCTACAATAAACTGGCAATCTTAAATGGTGTCACTGCAATCACAGTGTGGGGGACAGAGGGAGGAAGAGAAGAAGGGAGGGCAGGGTTGGACTCAGGGATCTCAGAGGTCTTCTTCTCTCCTACAATAAAGATTCTGTGGAAGAGGGAAAGAAAGAAGAAGGAGGGAAGGGAGGGAAGGGAGGGAGGGAGGCAGGGAGGGAGGGAGG
>VYZP01000898.1:0-13302 GCA_013400635.1 Hypocryptadius cinnamomeus
GATGTTCATTTCTCGTTTATTTCCCTGTGTGAGCTTTATTGTAAGATACACATTGTTTTGCCTATAGACAAACAGCCTGGCTAACCCTGTATCTGTGCAGCTACAGTGCTGAAAAGTGGAGATAATAAACACAGGCATTTTGCTTTGTCTCATATTTAGACAATATAGAGGTCACCACAGACAACACCTGCACAGATTATCAACAAACTCCCAATCCATGTGATGAGGCTTTGGGTTTGTCTTTGGTGTAACTTTGATTTAAGAGAAAACAAAAGCCCAGGCTAATTCCCCACCTGGTATAAACTGACACAGCTCCACTGAATTTGGTTGACACCAGCTGAGAATGTAATCTTGTGTTTGCTGACTGGAAACTAGATCAAATATCTTATCCAGGCTAAGCAGGGTTAAAATGATTGCATCCATTCTGACCTGAACAGCTGATGGTGTCTGTTTCAGCTGCAGAAGATTTAGTCGAAATGGAGGATGAAGCAATGTGTTTCCCAGAGGTTCCAGTTCACACCTGGGGGTGCTGTGGCCTGGCTGAAATTGTTCATCACTGGATCAGCAGCTGGTCAAAACCTTGGGATGAATTCAATATAATTTAGGAAGCTCTGTTTCTGTTGTTTGAAGGCAGGTTGGGCAAACCTCATGTAACTTTTTCATTTGATTAGCCTTCTAATAAATTTGAATCTATGCTAACTGAAAACCAGTTTCTGTAGCATAAATACAGAGTCCACATTAAAAAGGCCAAATCTTGCCTGATTTGAAGGTTGCCTGTCTTCACTCATTGGATCTGAATATGGGAAAATAGAAAAACTCCCTAAAAACCTACAATATTACAAAGTTTCATATAGAAGTAAAAGACAAAAAGAGAATTATTCTTAAATGGGTTTAAAAATTAACCCCCTGGTTTCTATTTGGTTTCATTATATATTAATTTTTATCAGTCAAGGGTTAATTTAATTGCTGTAAGTGACACATACCAACTGCAACAAACTTGGAACTGAGCCTGAACACAGTACTAATCAGAGGAGCCCCTGAATATCCTCTGTGGCATTAATCTCCAATGCTACTTGCTGCGGTTATTGAATCTGGTTGGTGATTAGAAAGAGAATTTTTCCTCAACATCAAAGTTTTCTTACAGGTAGCCAGAAATGAGTTATAGATGAGAAAGTTTTTCTGCTGTTTTACACACATATGCCATTGCCCTTTCTATCTGGACACAATATTCTTCCACAGTGAATGTTCCTTTCCTTGGAGCGCGGGTGTAGAGAGAGGTAAGAGGAAAGTTGACAGATAGGTTAAGGAGGTGACCATCCTAATTTCACTGAGGGCAGCCAGAGACTATCATTAGGCCCCAGACTTTGTAGCAAAACATGCAGTCAGTGTCCTCACTGAAAAAAGCTATAATATCTTTGAATATTTTAAATTGATTATTGCTACTCGTAGGTAATCAACCTACAATCTCTTCTGGACAATCTAGAAATAAAGGTTTTGCCACTAATTAAATGACTATTATAAGACAAATTTTATCAGCAGAAGAACTGACATTAGATATTGCTTCATTTTCTGTTATTTTCTTAAGGACTTCTTGCACATCCTTGTTAAAGTGAAGACAGCTTTAAAAGAGTTTCAACGGATACCCATGCGATTTTTACACAAATCAGGTTTATCATTTGGCCATTGGAATGTAGGAATAATTTGAGAAATTGATTGTTTATTGGCTACGCATTTATTGCTGCTCCTTACTATTAAGAAAAAATAAAGTTAAAATTGTAAAGAAGAGGTAAAACTTTATATTTTTTAATTTATGTTAGATCAGAATAAGAGCTTCTTTGTATCTGGCATTGTAAAAAGTAAGAGACCAAAATGCAAATTTTTATGCTAGAATTATAAGACAATAAACTTCTCTGATACCCCTGGTTGCAAAATTCTATAATGTTATTGGTTATTTTATGAGCAAGTACTACATTTATCATATCAAAATGCAGTTTACTAACCATTTTCCTGTTTAGTTTTATAATGTAACATTTTTGCAAGCAGTTTTAATCCACTGGGCATCCCTGCTTGGGATTATTTGTCCATTAAGTAACACATTACTCCTGCCAGCCCACAGGCTTGCCTGTGTTTGTTAACCCTTGGCCTTTGGTTGTTTAAAACCTCTTTAGCTGTGTGTTGTTTGGAAGTTCAGCATGAACTGACCTCCTATTCTAAATCAGCTAAGCAAACAGGAACAGATTTGACACTTCCCTTAAGAGAAAGAATTAACAACAAAACCAAAAGCCAACTACTAGATATTATACTGTTATGTAATATGCAGCAATTACGTAAATATGAATCTCAACATTTGGTGTTTCTATGAGGTAATACCTTACAGTGCACACAGTCCTCTTCACCACCTCAGAACCATGCTGAGGCACAGTGTGCTCAGCATAAACAGAGGTATAAGGACTCACACATATTGCCAGCTGCCAAAAGTTACAGAACCAGAATTAAAAATTTTTTTAAACATCAATATTATATGATATAACCTCACTGTTTAATAGTCACATGCAAAGGAAAACAAATTCACATTGGATATTCTATTCTTCAACAGAACAAAATACAGAGAAATGTGGGCTGGGAGAGATGTGTCCAAAAGAGGATCTTCTAGGGCTGCCTTAACATTTTACTGAGCCAGAACTGGAAAATTGCCCTTACAGAAGGTAAAGGTATGTTGTTTCATTAATACATGCAGCATGTTTTCAAACTATACTGTATTACATTACAGAACATCAGCAACTATGTTGTATAACATTTTATATAAACATCAAACCTTCTCAAGATAATTTGCAGTCTATAATAAATGTAGTAGAAAGCACTTCATTCTCCCACCTGAGTAATACATAAGATCTTTGAGAGATTTTTGGACTCTCTGTTCCATCCAAATTGCTGTTTACTTTTCTGTCATTCCTTTTATCTGCAAGTCAGTTCCCTTTCCTGATACCATGCAGTGACCACAACATTCATCTTGCCTCTCTCTGCTACAGTTCCCACTGTTCTACATTGCTCATTTCTAATTGTTCTTAATATCAATGCCCTCATTTCTTGCCTTTCCTCTGCCTGGCAACAGACCCCCACTTTTACCACTGTTGATCTAATTACTTTTTTCTAGATTGGCATTTAGTGGAAATATTCATGTCTTTAGCAGGATGGATTACCTGCACACCTCAGAGAGCAGTGATACTGCTTGAGGGGAAAACAATTAGTAGCTTATATAAATAGACAACTTCTGAAGTGATTAAAGTGATATGTAAAACTGTCACACTAAATGACTGCTCTAATGGCCTTAGTTCCAGAAAAGAAAAGAAAAGAAAAGGAAAAGAAAATAAAAAGAAAAGAAAAGAAAAGAAAAGAAAAGAAAAGAAAAGAAAAGAAAAGAAAGAAAAGAAAAGAAAAGAAAAGAAAAGAAAAGAAAAGAAAAGAAAAGAAAAGAAAAGAAAAGAAAAGAAAAGAAAAGAAAAGAAAAGAAAAGAAAAACAACAACAAAAAACAAAACAAAACAACCCAAAAACCTCAGCTGAAAGTACTTATTTAGCAAAACTGATACTGAAACTCATGGACTAAGCAGATTCACTATGCCGTAGTAACTATATATTGCTTAATTTTTTTATCTTGATACTTATTTATGCTATTGAATGAGTAGAATGTCCTTTTCATGATGATTTGGAGTGGAACAATTCAGAGGAAATCCCCAAGTGAGACGATGATTCATCAGTGGTGAGTCAGTCAGGATTTGTCCCTTGAAGTCAGCACTAGGCCAGTGCAAGGCAGATGGTTTGTGTGGTAAAAAGCCAAGCTGAAGTCCCAAACTCTTCAAGCAATTAAAGAAGCCAAAGCAATTTTTTTAAGAACAAAGATTTCACTATTTCACTCCAGCCATGTTTTATTATTGTCATGTTTTCATGTTTTTTCAGGATCTTCAATTCAGTAAAATATATGTGTTTTTGTAAAGGACAAAATTATTAATAATTTTTAATATTGTTTTCATCTAAGCTGGATGCAAGCAGCTGAAAAGCATAGTAACATTTGGTGGCTGAGCTAAATGTCTAGGATTCTCATTTGGGCTCAGCTTCCACTGACCATCAGAGGCATCCATGGATGAAGCTGCATCAATCTAGCGCATTAGAGAGGCTCTGCAGACAGAGACTATAATAGCAAAATATGTCAGTCCCTGTGATGGGAATCACATTGAGGTGGTGAGGCATTTACATGGAGAAAATAGGTCACTGCAGCATATTTTGATTGAAAATCTCACCGTTTGTGGAACAATGTCTGCACAGTTTCCTTGAGTTCAGTAGAAATGGAAGACCTTCTTTCCCCATTAACCTGAATAATCCAGCTTGGTATTCAAAACATTGGGCTGCCTCTATGGTTCAGAGACAACTCATGGTTCCGAGACAAAATATCTGTTTGTTTCTTGTGTGCCAATCCATTGCAGATAATTTTAATTATCTTTAATTTTACTGCTTCAAAAGTGCAAGAGAGAAAATTTCCCAGGATCTCATTCCCAAAAGATTAATTAAATTTCTTGGATCTGGTGCTCTGTGATAGTAAAGCAGTCATATCTATGACGTGATGAATTCTTATTCAGACCCCTGAATAATTAAACAACATCAATAACATCTGTCCTCTCTTTTACCTCCTTAAGTTCAGGTGGCTTTTTCATCTTCTAGTTGCAAAAATATTTTGAATGCACATGTATAGCTAAGAAGAAATGTAAGGCAAAGCTTGTATGTGAATTGTTCAGCTAGGCTCTGCCCTTTATTAAAATGAAGAAAGCTGTGAAGTCTTGGCCAGCTCTTCCAAAACCTTTATGACACCACTAAACTATGGGGCTTTCACACACTAGGTTGTATTTTCTTCAGTGGTTTCCAGCCCTTACAAAGCTGCAATAGGAGAGCAGGAGATATGAGACACCAGCAAATATCAATGCTAATGTTATTCAGTGAGGCAGGTACTTCTAGCCCTAGCCAGTGCTTGCTCAAGCACTGTCAGTTAATCTAAACTATTGCTCTGTATTTGTGCTGGGAACAGTGAGCTTGCTTGAGGAAGAGATAGCAGGAATAGGCAATCCTGTGTGCAGAGAGCTGGGTAAACACTGAGGCTGCAGAACACTGAGCCATATCTGCAATTTGCTTTGGAGGAACTATGCTTTTGTCTGACAATTTTAGGGAAAACAAACCCTTAGCATTATGAAGACAATCATCCCTCAGAGGAATAATAAATTCCTACCACTCTTGGCAAATTAGGCCAAGAATCACATTTATAGTAGTAATTTTACTCCATAAAATTGGTATTATTTTTTTCAGGGACATAAGGGTAGAGATCCTGCATCCAAGTGCTCTGCTAAATGTTGATCAGGAGGTCACTTCCAAAGGATTTTTAAAGGTCAATCCCCTCTTGGCATGTTGCTCCCAGCTCCCCTTTCCGGATGGTTATGCCTGGTGCCACTGATTTATTTTGAAGGACTTGAAGTAGAGGCCAAGGTGAAAGTGCCATAGGAGCCCTGAAGTCACTTGAAACTGCTCATAACCACTTGTCTGGCTCCACAGGAGCCCTAACACGGGTGCAGTTATCCACAGGCTAATTGCAGTCTCCTTGGGGCTGTGAAGTGCTGCCCTAGCCTCTATTGTGCACACCAATTTAAATATATGCTGGACTGAAGTCCTTGCCTACAACACAGAAGGTTTTTGTGACACTGTCATCTTGTCTTGTTTGTCCTCCATGTGCCTGATGCATCTGGTTGTAAATCAGGATTCTAAATTTTAAGGGATAAGAATTTTATTTCTATTTTGTGGTCAAAAGAAACTTAGTGCAGAAATTCTGCTCCTTCCATAGATTTAGATAATCAAATAACATATGCTTTTAAATAATTGGAGTAATTTAATTCCTTTTATGAAATCCAGGTCAAGCCTGTGTCATTACAGTTTCCCTTTTCACAATTTCTTATAATAGTGCTTTGTTTCTTTCTGTGCTAGAATGAGGCTTATTAAAATGTAAAGGATTTGCAGAGTTGGTTGGAAGTAAGACAGATGGAAAAAAAAAAACCAACAAATTCATGGATCGCTGTTTATCTATATATTTCAATGCTTGATGTTTTTCCATGAGTGCTTCATGTGAAATTATGAAAAAAATACTTATATGAGAGTTTAAAGTGAAACAAGTAACAGTTTTGAATATAAATATTGAAGACTAGAGAAAGGCATATTATAAAAAGGAAACTGTAGTCCCAAATCTGATACATTTCCAAGTTCCAATCCAACTATTTCCCCACATAATTTTTGCTGTTGATTTATATTACAGTCATGTTGTTACCTACTATGGTACATGACCAGAGTTTGAGAAGCTCTGTATAGTTAACTGTTTATCTTCTTCAGGGTATGACTGCAATGGAGTTCAAAGGGATATCCTCACTTCTTGTGACGATACCTGAGCTGATTTTAAATGGTTTAGGTCAAGACAAGAAGGTAGAATAAATGACCTGGATAAATGACAAGATTAGGTACCTATTCTGAGCTGCTGTTGGGAAGCTACAGTCAGCATCTTATCTGAATAGTATAATGCAGAGGCAAAAAAATTTTCCTGCTACAGGACTAAATTGACTTCCCAACAGTCTTTATGCACCATAAAATACTGCGCATCTTAAAATCATGAGGCCATAGATTATATGAAGTGCTGTCACAGACTTTATCCGGTTCCCTGCCTAGAAGTGCCCTCCAGCTTTGATGTTTCCTGCTTAAAAATACACCTTCTTGCTAAAAGCATGGACCCAATGTATGTATAAATGCCACAGACCAAAATCAACACCTCCTTGAATGACAAAGATGAGAAAGAAAAAAAGCAAGCACAAAAGTGATATATACAATATTACAGTGATATACAATGATTTCAACTTGTTAGCAAAGTCAGGCACTAAACTCAGGTTCTCTGAATTTTATACCTGCTGCCTGTGTGTGCAGGACGGGAGTTTAATGATAGCCATGAGGGAGTTCTCTAGAATGGTTTATGAATGGAATTTGAGATAAGTACCCCAAGGTACAGTTTTAGTTCTTCTGAACTGGAAAGGAACATAAGGTATCCAGCTACTGAACAAACATAGTACAAATTGAGAAAGTTTGTAACTAAAGATCAAAAGCCAAAGTTGCATGTTGGCCTCCCAAAGCTTCGTTATCTTGACAAGCTGCACTTGTGTGACTCTGCCGGTCCATATGCACAAGTCCCTGTGAGTACACTCACAGAGCATTTCCGAAATGCATCACGGTGCCTGTGGAATGTGGCTGTTATCCTGGCAGTCTCCACATACTTTCCTGGAGCAGATGGATATCTGCACCTGTTTGCCCTCCCTGTTCATTCCCACCACTGCTTCAAAGGAACTCGAGCTTCTCAAGGGACTGCTGTGCCCCTGTGTCCTTGTGCAGCTCCCGGTGGGTGCTGTGGCTGCTCTGCTGCCCCGCACGTGGCCAGAATGGCTTGAGGTGCAGAGGTGGGGTGTCACCATGATATTTTGTGAAAATCCCTTTTGCCAGTATTTTTCTCCTGAGAAGCTGAGAAGCCTCAGAGGAAAAGGAAAACAATAATTATCTGCTGCTGTGGAATGCAACAGGTGGATCTTTGATTGGTCCATGTGAGTTGTTTCTACTTAATGACCGATCATGGTCCAGCTGTGTTGGACTCTCTGTGAGTCACGGGTTTTTATTATTCTTTCCTTTCCTTTCTAGCTTTCTGATGGATCCTTTCTCTCTATTCTTTTTTTTTCTATAGTTTTAGTATAGCATTTTAACGTAATATAATATCATAATATAATAAATCAGCCTTCTGAAACATGGAGTCAAGATTCTAATCTCTTCCTTCCTCCTGGGACCCTCGAACACAGCCACAGTGGGGTGTCTCCTTAGAGAAACATGGGCACTGCCACGTGGGAATGAGTTTCATCATGAGAAGGAGCTAAATTCTCATGTCAACTCATCACTTATCAGGAGACTTTGTGTTACTACTCTTTTCTCTCCTTTTTTGCTCACTTTCACAGGTGAGCTGCCTTCTTCTTGTGTATTTTAGCTTGGTTTTCACAAACAGGAGTTACTCAGGGTGAGCACATGCAGCCTATTCTGCACAAATCCCAGAACGCTCCTTACTTTACAGGTAGCCTTATGCTTCAGGAGGGACAGTGCAGGTGAATATGTTAGCAGAGAGAGAGCACCTCAAGGAAATGAAAATACAAGCTGTTAGGACCACTTGATATATGCTAAAGATGATAAAAGAACTCACTTGACTGAGTCCTGGTGAAGTGGTCACACAAATGTCACACAAAACCCAACATACAGCTTCCAGGCAGGAATTTGATCATCTCCTTGTAGGTATAGGGGCTAGACATGGCTTTTGCTTCCTAAGTTCAGAAATTTGGATTTCATAAGAAAAGCCTTTTTAAAGAGAGCAAACAGGTTTTCGTTAAAATATGCAAATAATGATGAAATTTGTTCTTGAAATAAAAAACCAGAAAAAAATTCTCTGTCTCTTTTAAGAGAGACAGAGAATTTTCAGATTTTTGAGCTTTTTAATGATTGTTATTTCAAACTTAAAAGGTATAAAACCCCACAAAAGAGTTAAGCAAAGTGGTTTTGATTCATGCTTAGGTCATACGACTCATACTAAAGCATTTTCAAAATTTCATTTTGTGAAATGATTCCCAAATTGTGGCTTTTTAGTATCAATTTTAGTTTTTAGCTTCCAACTTTTCTTTCTTCCATTTAAATTTGAAATTTAATTATTAATCAATTACCTTTTCTCCATTTTTCGTTCAAGGAGTGGACATATGTAGCTGAGGCAACACACAGAGGATTTGCTTCTTTACCTAAATTTTGAGTACAAAGTGATTTTTCTACTATCCCTGCACTGAATTGCAAGGCAAAACCAGCTAAGGTAGTTCTTACAGTTCAACTTTTTATCAACATACTTTACATTAATGTTTCATATCATTTGTTGCTGCTTTAGTAGGACAAAGTAGGCCTGGACTGGGAGAGCCAGACAGTCAGCTGTTTTGTACATGGTCTGTCACAATCCAACAACTCTTCAGTATTTCCCTAGTGCTCCTTTCCCATCTTGCCTTCCCAGAAAATTCCTGGATATGCTCCCTTAAGGTGCTATGAGAGGGGACTGACAAGAGTGAACCAGAAGTTGAGGTGAAGACTAGGATGAAGAAAAGGAGTATGGCACCTCAAGAAAAAAGTATAAACTTCCTCATCTTTAATTTATGATGGGGGACAGGGGAAGCCTACAATTCCTAGGACCTCCTAGTTATCCCCTACCAACCACAGCACCTTTATTCCCAACTGTTTTGTGGCTATGTATTTTCACCCAAAAATCACAGAATTTTCTTTGAGGCTTGCTCCAAAGCCCATGGTCTGCTCCTCTGAGCTGAGGTGATGAGAAAAGGGATTTTCCCAAGTGGCTAACATGTAGGCGAGTGAGTAGTGGAAGAATGGAAATGTTGCAAGATGTGTATTGCTGAAATATAAAACTGTTCATAAAGGCATGTTCTGTCTTATAGAAAAAAAAAGGGGGGAAAAGAACCTCAGGAAGCCACAAAAGCATAAGTGCTGTATCATAGCCTGCATTCAAGGTGCACTTGCTAGCTAACACTCACATACACACAGAATGTGTGTATATGCATATATGTGCATATCATCAGGATCTACTTCTCAGTTGTGCCTATCAAAATGGTGTCTGTGGTGGAAGTGAACCATCTGCTTCACAGCAGTTCTTTTTATAAGATCTGCAGCCTGACAGTGTAGCACATGCAATGTCACTTCAAGCCCTGCTCCCCCAGATGAACTCCAATATGTCACTGGGTCGTCCCATCAGCTCCACGTTGATTCTGTAAACAGAAACCCTATCTCCCTGCAGTCTGAGTCAGCAGCTGTACTGGAGTAGGACCTATCTTTAAGGCTTGCAGAATGTGTAATCTGATGTCAAAAGGACCACAGAAAGGTATTTGCCACCTGACTCTGGAATGGACAGCAGCCTTTTAATAGGAGTTTCTACAAGTCTGTCCTCATGAGCATAGATTAAACTTCTGCTGCATTTGCTGGACTTTTCCAAGGGTATAAGAAACTCTTCCATTCTAAACTATTTTTCTGGGAGTTCTGGCTCTCAACTTCTTCCCTGACTTCATGCCATTTTAGGACTGATATGCTATGTGTTTATCACTTTTGCATATTAGGCAAGCAATGTGCATACAGTGTTTACCTTTAATTTTGGGATTTACACCTAAATCCTCCTCAGGCATCAAGGAAATAAATGTAGCACAAGAAATCTGTCTGAAAAGTCCGGACTGGAGTACGAGCAGACCTAAATAAGCATTATGAAACAGCATGTTGACATACAGCTGCTCTCATTATGCATGCCATTAGAACTTCTACACACATTTTAGTGCCCTCCTGCCAGCACAGCTTATATGAATTCCCCTCCAGCATTACCATTAAACATATTCAAGAAACAGCCCACAGCTTATGGTAGATAATGGTTCTTATTGACACTACAGGAGAGCAAAGATGTTTGTGCTAGAAACTGTTTGCAGTATTTTCCAGAGGTGGGACATGTAATGATTATACTTGGGTCAACTGACTCCTTTCTCCTTTGCATTTAGATGGTAAAGATTAATTTCTTTCTTTCTTTGACCTCAATCCCTGATGGAACAGAAATCTAATTAATGAGATCACACAAGTTTCCTGTGGCTGATGATATGTATTATTGACACCACTCTATAATAAGGTAGCACAGGTTCATCAGTATTCTTTGTCTTTTATTTCTTGAAGGGGTTAAAGTCACACCAACTTCTGACTTCCCCAGAAAAAAAAAAAACCACAATACTTTGTCACAAGTTATGTTGTGTGGGAGAGCAGACAAAATGGAATTAGCAATGTTCTCCACATCAAGAGCACACAGCATGATCTTGTTAAAGAATTATACTGCTTCATAATCCTCAAACAAATAACATTATGATATAATGGATTGTTTTTTACTTCCTAAGCAGAAGATGGTAGGTTTGTTTTTCCTATTATACCTAATTTTCATTTCAGACACAAGATAAATGGTACATTGATGCATTTACTTATCTCTTTCTTGAAGTTTACAGCTGCAAAGAGGAAACTTATTTTGTGGATCCATTGGTGTCAACTAAACTTACTTTCCTGATTCATAATTTATACTTTTTTTTCTTTTCTGCTGCTTTGCATCTGAGTATTGATGGAAGAAACTGTAATCAAATACACTTGTGATTCTTGATTGCAAAGAAGTTGTTAAATACATAATTGTTTTCATCTTGATTTCAGAAATGGATAAAAAATATTCCTAGGTCAAAACAATCATGATTTAAAAAATCCCCATTTCTTGCTTTTCTCTGGTGCAGCCCTTTGACAACAAGACTGACTGGGAAAGGGATCCCAGTTGAAGCTTAATCCCTTACCCTGCAGAACCTCTCCTTAAAGTATAGCTGATAATAGCACTACGAGCACGGTGTAAGGTCAATTAAAAGTTTTATATTTCTTCTTTATGAATTTTCTTGTTTGATGCTTCAATCTTCAAATGAACACTTCCAAATAGAAAAATAAAAGTGTATCTCACAAAAAACATTGAAATTATGCATTCCAGATTTAAAAGAAAAGGATTATTTTTTAGGCAAAATTGTTTAACAAATGCTAACAAATACTTCTAAATAATGTTGATCTACTATAGAATGTATTACTTAGATGTAAATTTATAAGTCTGAAAAACATTATGCCAAGTACTTAAAAATCTTGAAGTTAAAAAGATTTGTGCCCCTGGTTATTAGCCACTAATAACTGCTTTTCTGCATTGGATTGACAATGGAGTAATCTTCCTGCAAATTAAAATACCTTTAAGGCAAATACAAATATGTAAAACTCATTCTATTCCTGACTTGTCAGGGTTTATCCCATTTTCTTGTCACAGTCCTCAGTTTCTTTTTGCCATGACAATGTTTTCAGTCAAATTAAAAAAAAAAAAAATAAATTGTGCAGTAGCAAAGCTCTTGAGGTCATTTCTCTTTTTTTTGGCCATCAGCAGCTAGTTTGGAACAAAGCTCAGTCTCAAAAAACTATTAAACATACCAAAAACTCCAGTATGTCCAAAAAATTTGAAGAATGGTTTTATCTTTCGTAGGAGATCCCAATGTGATATTTTTAATTAATTATAATATGTGCACGTAGGTGTATGGCCTTCCAATCAGATTTCCTGAGAAGTGATGAAAACAACGATTCCCTATGTCCAGGAAAGACCATTGTACTTCAAATAGCACTAAGGTGTTGGTGAATTTAATCTTTTCTTTTTGAGTCTATTGCTGAAGGTTATACATTTTGCAGGAAATTCTAGTATTACCGAAGTTTTCCAGAAAGTGAAGATGACCATGAAGACAGAAGAGCTTCTGTCTATCTGCTTATCAACACACATGGTAAAAAAAGGCCAGATTCCAAATTTCTTTAAATAAAAAGGCTCTCCCTCAGACTTTCACATGGATCAGGTAGATGATGACTCTGAATACACTGGATAAATTCACTAGTTTGCAGTCTCAACTCTGTCCTTGAGTAAGCAGCATGTAGAGCCTCCCCCTCACTCTCGTATCTCCAGAGTATATCTTTCATGGATGAGCAGACCTGGAAACGGTGGAGGGACAGCTGCCCCACATGGTACTGCCATAATCCAGCACCAAGACACCAAGAAGAGGTGGGATCATACATACCTAATAGACACATGCCTCTTGGGAATTCTGTGATATATTTACCTAACCACTCTAAATATTTCCCAAATACTGGAATTGTGTAAATAGATCAGTAACAAACTATCAGGAGGAAGAATAATTTTGCAGAAAAGGTAGCGACAGTAAAGGAGATAGGCAAAAGACAGGTAAAAACAGAACCAAAGAAAAGCCCAAAATAAAATAAAGGGTATATTTTCAGATGACAATTAATGCTTGTTATAAGAGACAAAAAAGGGAATCAGTCTGATGGCTCACAGGACCTGGAAAAATGCATTCATTGTGACACTGTGGATTTCTCTACTGAAGGGGAAATTCCAGTTAGAAGAAGTAGAGTTCACCAACACGCATTGCCTCTTGCCACCAATACACATGATGGCCTGGGGTTTTGGCTTGCAGGTGGGGGAGCTCCCCCATTGTCTTATGCCAGGCTGCCATCTGCACACTCGCTTCTAAGGGCTGCTGGATCCCAGCAATGCATGGAGCAGCAT
>VYZP01000905.1:9083-25637 GCA_013400635.1 Hypocryptadius cinnamomeus
CAGCAATACAAAGAGCTTTAATCTCAAGATGATAGGTTTACAGAGGTATTACTTACACATAAAAGTTTAATCAATATCCTAAAAGACTCATGTACAATGTAATTTTTTAATACACCTTTGTACAACAGAAAAGACATTGGACATGAAAGTTATATATTTCATGTTCACGAAACAGAAATTTCCAAATTGGGTCTAGTTCAATATACAGAAGCCATTAGACTAAAAAAAAAAAAGTGTTTTTTTCCGCCCTCCATTACTTTTTCATGAATGGAATATGGAATGGTTCTCTTCCAGTGTCATGTAGAGCTACTGCAATCTAAACATATTATCAACAGCAACAGAAATGCTATTTCTATTTATAAACAAAAGAAATTGCTGCAACAATAGATAAACTGGCAGCTTTTGGACAGGTAATGGCACCAATTCTATTCCTTGGATGTTTTGCAATATTGTGGTTCAGCATGCTTTTTCTGTCTGGCATCTGGGAGGAGGAATGGAGGCAGCTCCTTGTCATGGCCACAGAGTACCCTCGTCATCAGCCCACGACAGACATCACTGTTAGACACTGCTGCATGTACATGATCCTAAATTCCCTCAACTGGTACAGCAAACAGCACAGTGTAGAAATTACTCCTTTGACTTTTCACTTGGGTGCTTCATCTTCCTGTACAAAGAGTACCAGGAGTCATTGCTAATGGAAATCTTTACAAAAGACAATAAAAAGTAAAAAAGTAAACAAAAAGCCTAAGCAAATATTAGACTGATGAAAACTTCCAGGTACTTTTATTTTAAATAATGTGCAACTGTTTTATAATAGGGTGGCTAAAGCACTTTAGTACGAGGGCTTTTAAAAACCACCTTTGAAAACCAGAACCATCTCTAATTCCATATTACTTGAAAACCTTCAAATTTCTAGGTGAACACATACAAGAATACATCTTTTTTTACAATGCAGTTAACAAGGTTTTTTAAGATTGTCTATAAGAGAACATCACAGAAGACTGAAATTTGCTGTGAGCAAGTTTCTAGTTTGACAGGAAAAGGAAAAATCATTTCCCAAAACAGTTAAATTAATCATGAAATTGTTGGTTTTGAATATTTTTCAGCACACACGATCATTTTGTGCATGCATTTGTAATTCTTTGGTGTTTTTCACTATAATAGCTCAATACTAACATCTACTCTGCACTAAGAGAGTGGAGGTTTCAGAATAAGGATCTAAATCTACCATGATACTTTTTATAATGTATATTTTAAATATTCCATGTGCTTCCAAAATCTCGCTTGGAATCCTGGCCTAAAACATTACTGCCTCACTCCCACCTGAATTCTCTATGTAACGAGTAATATCATAAACATTTGTAGTGATCTCTTGCAAATATAATAAAATGTTACAGGTTGAGGTTTAAACTACAGTTATTCATATTTACGATGCTTCCTTAACACTCTTTGCTGGTGCCCCAGTGCCTCCATAATGCAAGTGCATTTATTTCACATCAGCTTGGGAGTTGATGTGAAATAAAACCTAGAAACATTGATGGGACTATTTTCATTCATTTCAGCTTTCTTGGGCTCAGACCTGTAGGAATATAGCCATATTATAATGCTGCTTCTAGAAAGAATAATTTACCAGCCCATCTGGAACAGAACTCAAATGCAGCCTAAGATAGTATCAGTATCAGAAATATCAATTCCAAAGACTCTTTGAATTGAGGCGGAAACAGCTGCATGGCCAGAAACATCCTAGTGTACCAACTAAATACTAATCGTGTACTGGAAACATACTGTTTGCAGCAAGAGTAACACAAATGCAATGCATTAATGTTCATGATTATCACATGTATTATTAGTATAATTAATGTTCATTCATAAATCCTTAGGTATGGGTTTGGATAGGTGGACTACCTATTCTTAAGGTGAAGGCAAAATCAGCTGGACAGCTGGGTTTGCAGCATTGTGATCACTGATAAAAAATTTGGCCAGTGGCTGGATATTAGTGGCATCTCCATACCTTAAAACTGGGGTCAGTTATTTAACACCTTCATTACTTTCTGGAGGAGGTGACAGTCAGCAGCAGGAGGAGGTCCCCTGTCAGCAGCATCGGTTTAGTGGAAAGGTCAGAACAATGCCTATTATTACTGCAATTCACAAGAACCCGGCAGAGAAACAGGTTATTGGACCAGGTATTCTAGAAAGGTTGCAGATATCTCCATCCTTGGAGATGTTCAAACTTGACTCTGCGAAGTCCTGAGACACTCCAGGTTGGCATTGATTTGAGTGTAACCTGGGCCAGATGTTGTGCAGAGCACCCTTAAAATTTTTATTACTTTGTGATTCTAGATTTTAACAACATGCTCATAAAAATATGGAATACTATGCATTTACACTGATTGAAAAAGTATTAGCTCTGTTGCATACTACATCAACCTGTCTTCATCTTTTATGAGTGAATAGAGTCATACTTCAGTATTCTTGCGTAGCATCGTATTCGGTTCAATTTTCCCTTCATAAAATTGGGACAGCATATTTGTCATTCTTAAAGCAAGAAATAATTTTGCAAGTCTGACACTGCAACAATGAATGTACAGCATACTCATAAGGCAGATATTTTCTAGCTAAAAGAAAGAATGCTTGCATCTGTTTTATATGATTTAGTGACTACCTTCTGCATAGACATAGCACACCATTCGTAGCATATGCTCTTTGCTCAGTGTGTTTAATAAATAGATTGCCTTCTGTTCATTTGATAGCACATATTTACTGGCCTTAAAAATTGCTTTGTATACCCTAAGAAAATATAACCTCATAGAATTTGACTTAGCCTATAAAATGGCATTTTATAAGCTACCATGCAATTAAGGGGCACACCCCTGAGTGCACTGGAACACGTAAGTTTACTGTACTCCTTTCCACTGCTGATTGACCTCTCCATGACAGTCTGCATACCATGTTTTTCATAAAACCGCTTTTTACTATCCCATGGATTTTTATTACCTCCAGATGAAATGTGTTGCAATTCTTTAGTTAACCTGAAGCCTTTGAAGAGACATTAAAGACTCTACTGTGCTGTTTCTTGGAGGCAGTGAAGTTCTTTGCTACGAAGATGTAATGAGTGCTTGTGTTTGTGTAACAGCATCTGTATAAATACCAAGCTTGTTCTCTGCTCTATGTTGAAATTTTCTGTCTCTGCATGGGTTTCCTCCTGTCTGTCACTATGTTCTGGCTATCATCTTTCCTGCACTTCCTGAGGTTTCCTTTTGCTTTCTTTTGTCTTTCTGACTTACAGCAGAAGACAACAAATGAATGTAAGCTATTATATGACACAAAGAATGTGGCTTAATGTTGTCTTTGGTTTTATTTATATTACTGTATTTTTACTGTAACTCATTCTAATTATCCTTCATGTAATAAAATTGTATTTATTTTAAAAGAGAGAGAGTGTCAGTACCTTCCAGGAAGTGATGACCCTTAAAATACCAGTATGTACTGATTCAGTACAGTAACAGCACCCAGCAACTGAATTTCAGACATTATCTGTATCCAGATAAAACCAGTAAACATAAACACCAACTCTTCTAAGTCACAAGATTGAGAACAGCCACTCTGAAGTGCTGCAACTGAAGCTCTCTACTACTGAGCTGAAGCTCTTCATTCTCTGAGCTCTCCTACTGTGGATGGCAGTTTATCTGCAGTAAAACTCTATATTAAGAAGTCAAATAATGTGAACTTTAATTCAGCTGCAGTGGTGCTTTTCCTTGATTCTGAGAAAGTATAATCTCTTTCCTGAGAAACAAAGTATCAATTGAGATTAAATTTCACCCAATCATATTGACAACAATCCTTCAATGGACTTCCTTATTTCAGTTAGATTTCAAATAAACAACCACAAGAAAGTGATGATTCTGGACATTCTAAATTGGATATATTTCACTTTACAGATTTTGCAAGTTGATGGAACATTAGGGTTAGTTTATTTTCAATACTGAGTTCTGAATTTCTCTCTTTCCAGAATTTATTTTGCCATACCAGTCATTCAAATACATCTCGTTCACCTGCTGATAGTCCATAAGACAACACAATTTTATTGAGATCATAGTTTTTCCCTCTGAGTACGTCCAAATTCTGAGGCACATAAATACTTCAAAGACAAAAATAACTTAACACATTTGAACACTTAGTTTCTATGGAGACAAAACTAAAATGTCTAATGTGAATTTATAATCAGCCTGATGCCTTACAGGTTAGAAGCACTTAATTAAGCCTTAAAGAGAGATATTATTAGATAAATAAATATACAAAAAATAAAAGAGAACCATCCAAAATCCCAAATCCTGTGCTTCAATATGCACTTTTGTATTCTAGTTGTGTGAGAATTGCTTCTGGCAGCCAGTTCCTGTTTCTCTATTCCCACCCTACATTAGAGACTTATTGATAGACTCAATACATAGTTTGTGTCACTTTCAACAGAAAAATCTTTTTGTTGAAACACGAGAAAACTCAAAAGTCAGGACTTTGAGGCTTCTAGATTTCACTCCAAGTGTTTAGAGAACAATAGCTACAGAGTTAACTGCTATAAATGCCTGATGCTGCTAGGTCAAAGTAATGAATGTTACATGTCTGACCTTTTAAGCCAGGATCAGCAAAAAAAGGCCTGAAAAGCACAGCATCATGATTAGAGCTGTAGAAGTACTTGTGAAATTTCTTTCAGGCAGGTGGATACAGGGCCCACTTTTAAAAGTGCATTTTAAGTGGTACTCTATTCAGTCTCAAAGATCATATTTGAAGATGTGTTGTTCACAATTTTCATCTGCTTTAATTATATTTTCTGAATCCTGTTCTTCTGCAAGCCTTATTAGTTAGCTTAATGTCTCAGCCAGCTCTTCCTTCTCACAAACTGAAGGTAAAATACAACATGAGATTATCAGTACTGAGGGTTTCTGTAAAGAATTTTGCCAGGTTTTGATGATTATGCCTGAGCCAACTTCCACGTGATAACCATGTAAGTTGTCATTAGTGCAGTGCTGGGCTTCAACTCAGTCCCCAGCAGGGCTTTTTTAGCTCCAAACTGTACCACATTAAATATGGTTGCAAGGTTTTTTGGCTTGAAACTTGCTCACAAATGACCAGCTCAGAGCCTGAGCAAAATGTCTATAAGTATAGACCTCTAGAAGAACCATGAATTACATTGTGGAGCCAGGCATGGCCATCTTAAATTGATCTTGGATTTTACACTATTAAGCCTGTTTATCCACCTGAGGATCTGCCAAACTCTTTGTGTTAAAAAAGACCATGTATCTACCCAGCTAAAATTTATTATGCAAAAAGATATAAAAAGCAAAGAACAGCAGCATAAAGTTGGGTTCAGTGGACAGAAGTTCCACTGCCTGCTGAACTAACTCCAGTGCAGAGGCAGGTGGGAGCAACATTGAAAGTGCTCCCAAGTGGAGGCTGCCAGCAGTGAGGTCCCTGCCCCTGCCCCGGGCAGCTCTGTGTCTGCTCACCTGCTGCTCACCTGGCACCAGCTGCTCCCCCGAGTCCCCTTCCAGCTGTGTTTGCCATGCCTGCTATCAACACCGTGTTCCATTGCTATCAACACCGTGTTCCATTCAGCCTCCTTCACTGGCAATGAGTGTCCATATCAACATTTCAAGCACTGGATTCTCACTTACTAAATCTGACATTTTTCCACCCGGAGGTTTGTTATGCTGCAGACCGACCCAAGGAAGCTCTGTACAGACTGACCCCATGTTTAGTTGCCTACCTATGCACAAAGATTTACCACAAATAAATATGAATTTAAGGACTTTCGCCTCCATTTTCCTGAGCATCATAAATATTAGTGTCTGTAACTGCCATTTCTCTACATATTCTCATTAACATAGGTCTTATTTGTACTTTTGGCATAGAATTTTAAGAAGACCTGACTTGTGCAATCGGATTGTCCATTGCTTTGGCAGTTTGCAACTAACTGTGAACTCAAGACCCAGTTTAAAAGGGAGTGAAAATTACTAGAGATAGTTTGTGAAAATCAGAAAATAGTAGGGAAATGCACAATAGTGACTCCACTTAGGCAGAATCAGGGCATGACACCAGAGCTGGCAGAAGCTAAGTGCCCAGATGGCACATGGGTATTAGCTGAGCAATGCTCACACAGTTGCAGGGTAGCAACAACATTGCCACTGTATGGGCTGTTAGATGGGATGAAGAGTCAGACAATGAACACAATTCATGGGGAATTAGACTTCGTTATTTCCATTTGCCTAAATAGGAACTCATTTTGTGAGTGTTATCAAGCTCATCAGTTATCCTGGTTAATTAAGACTTGCCTGTATACTTGATACCTTATCAATTCTTATGCAGAGTAGCTGATGGAAAAAACATTTACTTACCATTCACCAAAACCTCAGAAAGATATTTATATTACTTGGGTATAATTCTACCAAAATACTTCCATGTACTTTAGAAGCCCAAGTGTATCTTGTGTGTTTTTTTGGCTCAAAAAGAGCAAAACTCAGCTGCCTAAATGAATCTTGGAAACACTCTTGAGTCCATATACAGACAATGTGGAGATAAAGTGCTATTGGGTGAATAGGCTGCTATTCACCTAATCTTAAAACAGACATCTTAAATAGGACAGATGAATCTTGTCCTGAAAGTACTTGCTTCTCTCCATTTACTGTGGAGTCTGAGGTAACTTGCTTTAACAGACACCTAGAGTGTAAATACTTAGAGTTAGGTGGAATGAATGTCACCTCTGAAAATCAAATGTAGAATCAGATACTTAATGTACAAATAAATAATGTCAAGTATACCACGGTGAATTGCTTTGAAAGGAAAAATGAAATGAACCAGGCAAGTCTTATTTAATCCCAGCTGACTTTTTTTCCTCTTGAGTAAAACCCAAAGAATAAATCTTTTATATTTCCAGAATTCTTGTTCTATATCTCCACTGCAGAGAAACAGTTGACCTGAACAGTTAGACTAACATGAGAGACAGACACACTAGTCACTACTTGGAAGCAGTGGTCTTCCTTGCTGTCTCCTCTTCCAAACAATTTTTTCTGTAAGGCCCAAATTTGGTAGTTGATGGCAAAACCTCCCACACTCATCTGTGACATACTGCAAAGAAATAGAAATACCCATAGCCCCTGCCACGCCCAGTCCTTGGCATTTCCTGCAACCAAATCTTGTCAGTTTTAACTCCATTCATTTTGCCCCAACATAAGATGAATAATCATCTAGGATGATTTAGCAAGACTTAAAATGATCTTCTAGGAAAAAAAGCAGTGACTCTGCAAAGCAAAACAAATAAGACGACCATTTCTAGAGAGTAGTTACTAACAATATTCTTTACTACCTGTGTAGACTATTTCTAAGCCCAAGCCCCTCCAGGAGATGACTCGTACGTGTAGGGACACTAACACATGGGGAGCCCTTATACCACAGTGCCTAACAAGTCTGTGAACCCAGCACTGATTCACCATCTGACACATGCCACTGCACACCCCTGAGACCCGGCCCACAGCTCACCCAGAGCAGGTGGTGCTCAGTGTGGGCTGAGCTGCCCATATTGCTGAGCAATTTGAAGCATGGAGAGCAGGGGACAAAAAGTGAAGGCCAGTGCCCTCCCCTTTCCCATACCCATGTGGGTGCAGGTTGTGGAGAGGCTCATGTCCAGAACTGCAAACTCAGAACTGAGAACTTCCAGCAGCCATTGTCCTGCCGCAGGCTGTACTGCTCTACTGCCTAATTTATGGAAATCAGCTTCCAGAAGTGACCTACTTGCTCTAAGGCAGGCCCTGTCATGCTTTGCTATGCTTATACTTACTTCCATGCCAAAGTCTGGTAATAAAAAGTCAGGCAAATCAGCAGTGCAGTTTCAGGGATGTGGAACTTAGTATCAGGATTTGAGAACAGTGAGTTGCACTAACAATCCAGAAGAAAGTTTCACTAAATCTGGTCCAGAATGTCTATAGATTTATAAAACTTTAATTTTGTATAATTTTAGAAATGTTAAGAATATAAAGTCTACAATGAAAACCCTTTAATACAGTGAGAGTTACATTTTTGTCTTGTCTTAACATGGCTGAAACTTATCTAGCATTCTTTGCATATCTAGCACTGATGGGAAAATAGGTTTGACTTCAGCTATGTAAGTATGGAAAATATCTCAAACACCCAAAACACCTCTATTTCAAGAAAAAATAATTTGCTTTATTGTGCAAATTGACTAAGATTTCAGTATTCACATGAGAAAGATCTTGTTCACAAAATGTGCTTTTGTCTCAATAAACAAAAAAGATGCCTTCAAAGACATAAAAAGATTGAAACATTCATATCACCATATCTGTAATTTTTATTGCAGACATGTCTCCTATTGCATAACAAATGTGTTGGAGAGGTTTGCAAAAGGTCATGAAAACTGTAGGCAATATTTTAAAGACTAAGCACTAAAATAGAGAGAAAGAGGTCAAGAAAACAGAAAGTTATGATCTTAAATAGCAAAATAACATACTGTGTAACTTTTTAGAATATATGAGGAGTGAAAAGTGTAGCATATATTCAGACCATGAAATTCACTAATATCATTAAAATGCGTGACAATCAACAAACAGCTATAATCCACCTTGACAGAAGTCAGTGCATCAAGCAAATCCTTACTTGAGAGTCCTGTCACTTTCTTAATTGGAACAGTAACTGGGTTTGTTTGAAAGAGTGAAATGTATTCCTCATCTTAAATTATACCAACAGGTAACAGAAAAATCAGAGCAGAAAGATTGCAGAAATGACTGGAAAATAAATGCAGTTGAAGACAAGTTCCTGGTGACAAAACTTGTTTAATTGAAAGGAATCAGATCATGTAAGGGAAGTTGTTTGTGAGACCAAGCAGGAAGGGCTGTAAGCTTTTGTTTTAAAAAAGTCAGAACATTCTGAGCTAGGACTTTAATATCTCTAGGAAGCTCCACAGATATTAGAGAGTGAAGTGAATTGGGTCATCATCATGGTAGACAGGGGAGGGAAATGGCAGAGAAGTCCACCCTTTTCTCAGTCAGTGTAAAGTGTCATGGTTCAATTATATTCAAAGTCATTACAATAATGCAGGGAGGAACTCCCCCCAGTTCTGTGCAGACCCTAACAGGGAAAACTTAGCTATCTGATGGTTACAGAAGAAACAAGTGCAATAGTCAGAATGAGACAGTGTCTCAGTACCAGTGCAGACTGTTGCTCAGGATTATATCTGTACAGGCTCTATTTACATGTAGTGATGGTTTTGGCAGAGGTAGAGTTAATTTTTTTCACAGCAACTGCTATGGGGTTGTGTTTTGGATTTGTGCTGTAAACAGACCTGATAATACAGGGGTGTTTTGGTCATTGCTGAGCAGTGCTCACACAGAGTGAAGGCCTTTTCTGCTCCTCACTTCCCCCCGTGCCACCAGTGAGGAGGATGTGGGTGCACAAGTAGCCTGGAGGGGACACAGCTGAGATGGTTGATCCCAAATGGATCAAATGGACATCCCAAGGGATATCTCACATCATGGATATCCCAAGGGATATCTCAAATCATATGGTGTCATGGCATAAGGCTGGGGGAAGAAGAAGGAAGGCAGGGACATTCAGAATGATGCCTGTTGTCTTCACAAGTCAGTGTTACACATGATGGAGACCTTTCTTGGGGATAACTGAATGAAGCAGTGAACGAATTCTTTGCCTTGCCTGTGTTTGTAGCTTTTGCTTTAACACATGAGTTTCCTCACTTTCACCCTTTCAATTCTCTCCCCTTGAAGGGGAGTGAGTGGCCGTGCTGGCTGGGGTTAAACCATGAGCTCATGTAAATGAAATGGGCCTGGGCTATCACACAGGCCTTGAGGCCAGCTGTGACTACACAGCTCTTGTTTGTACCCCTGAAACCCTTCATCCCCTCTTGCACTTCCACTAGTAAGATGCCTGCATCCAAACTATTTTTTGGGAAAGATGCATTGCCAACCTACATCCTTGAAACACCCCCAGGCACACACACAGGGAGTGCTCTGGCACTGAACTGTGTGGATGGCCTCACGCCAGCGAGGGAACTCAGATCACAGCCCACGTTTACTGTGGCAGATGCAGTAACAGGCACGGGGCTATATGGCTCACTCAACTGCTGCTCCTGGGACTCAGACCAGATGTAAAAAAAAGGGATGACCTAGGCCTACAATAGATGAGGCTGGATAATTACAGACATGGAGGAAAGGAAAGTTTGATTGAAGAAAAGTGAGAGGAAAAACAATTTTTTATGACTACTTGTATTTCCTTCTGTTACTGTGACAAAAATCCCAGCAATGACCCACCAAATGCTTGAAGGCACACGGTTCAAGTCTTGTTTTAGTTGATGCCCTGTTTGCCTAAGGAATGTACTTGCTCTCTGATTTTTTGAGATGAAGACACTACAGCATCTCCATATTCCTAAAGAATTGCTTTCATCTCATAATATTCAATTACCTTACTAGGATCACATGCTTAACATAAATATAGTGTTCCAGGGAAAATTTCTTTTGCTTAGCTTGTTTCTGATCTCTTGCAGATAGATAGTTCTCTGTTTATTTAGCAACTACATAATTTGATAAAATAATGGGGAAAATATGGCTTTCAAATTCTGGTCTCTGATTTCAAGACAAATATAACACTTCTCTACTAAGTAAGAAATAAACAGGTATAGTGGGTGCATCTTACATGATGTGGAAAGTGTTATGAGAATGCAACTAATTCTCTACAGGAAAAAAACAAATTTTTGGCTATATTCAGTGAGACTGTCTTATAAGATGTGACAGGAAAGGAAGTTTTGGTTAAAACTTACAAGAGCTTGGGTTTTATTTCTGAAGCCTGTCTTAATATTGAGGGTTTTTTACTACATCTCAACTTAAAACAAAAAAATTATATAAAGGTGATACTGAAAGAAGGCAGGTAGAGTCTTAACTGCAACATGCAGAATAAACAATGTTTGCTTAAAATGATTTGCATTTTCCTGTAACTATACATATTCAAAACATCGGCAATGGATATATAAATCAGATTCAAAGGCTGATAACTTCCTGATTATGTTGCAATTCAAACATTGCCCAGTTAATTATGATGAAAGATATTTCCATGGAATGGTATGTTATTTCAGCATTTGCTATTGGGGATTACTGCCCAATATTTTCATTGAAGTAAAGCAAAAACCTGATGGTGGATGAAGTATAAACCTTGTTTTTTAGATAAGATGGCATAAGTATTGTACCTCAAGCACTTACATAAAAATTCATGAGCTACCATTTCCATAGCAACAGGCAACATAATTTAGGTAAGATAGCTGCTTTCCATTCTAGGGACTTCATTGTCATTGCAGTTTACGAAATACAAAAGTGTGTCTTCTAAGACTCTAATACAGTAAACAGACAAAATGCTGGAAATGCTGAGGAAGGCACAGATTTTATTATAGATGCAGAACGATGCTTCTTTCTCTTCTCACCTGTATTGCACGGGATTCTCTACCATTTTTAATTCACCACATACAAATCTAATTCTTGCTGTGCAGGAGATCCAGTGAAAGGCATCTGAAGCTGGCCTGTCTCTCATGTTAGTCTGATTCTTTCTGGAATGTGCAGAAGGAGCTTCTTCACTGGCCAATTCCTTCTTTCTCTCCTTCCTCCTCTCAGTTACCAAAATAAAATTCACTTCAGTGCAGAGATTCAGCACACCATATCTGGGGCACCTGTTAAATCTCATATTGAGCCTACACACAGTTACTAATTTAACACACTGCTGACACACTCCCAGAGTTGTATGTCTTTTGCTTCCCCAATGGTTCCATGAATCTTGTTATTAATCTGAATCACTTTAAAGTGCTTTTTAAAAACATCTGGCTCCATACTTTTAAATTAAAAAAAAAAATCCGTGAAAAAATTTTAAAATAAGAACTTTAAAAGACAGCAGAACTAATATTCTCACTAAAGATACTCTGAAATTTCACACTTGAGTAGCTGTGGTCTAAATGGAAAGATCACGGGGAACACCATCAGTTTCTACCTGCTGGAAGTACAGGATTGCAGCCTGCTGTCCTTGCCTTGCAAAGAATAACGTCTTATGCTATTTTCTCAGTGAGGGTGGAAGAATTCCTTTTGAAGGAGAAATCTGATTGATGTTAGCAAGTGAATCACCACCTGTCCATGGGAAATAGATGCTATTGAAAGCAAGCTATATTGGACACTGCATTTGATAGACTCTGTAATGAAGTGATGGCTCTGTCTCTGAAGTTCTGAGCTGAGCCCCTGACAAGGACCCTAAGGCACTCACCTCCGCATATATTTCCTTACTACAAAAATATGCAGAAGGTAAAAAAATAAGTGGGTTTTTAAAAATTTTTTTTATTTCACCACTAAGAATTAATTAATTATACATGATATAAGGATGCAGATAATTTATCTGACTTCTAAGTTATTTTCTCATTTTGGTAAGTGCACGAAAGACAGAAACTGGCACAGGTGGCTGGAAAAGAAGCCGTGATGCTGGGGCACAATCACTTGTCCTGTGGGTAGGTTACATGGTTATTTGTCAAGGGCAAGTCAGGGATCAAGAACAAGATGCAATGTATTCTAATTATGAACTTCACCTAAAGAACATATCAAATGTAAACAGGGCAGTTAGCTTATTTTTTCCAGCTACAATGCAATGCGTGGTTTCTTACAGCCAAAGGTCCTGACACAGGGAAATAATTCTCTATTTCTACATCCATCCAAACAAATATGTAGAACCTGACTATCGTTTCATTCATACAAACGAATTACATATGATCTAGCACTTTGATGAAGGCTTAAACATTCAGCTGATATAAAAAGAAAAAAGCATTACACCTACCAGAGTAATTATTACAAGGGTATTTTTATCCTGCAGTTGAACATACGCAATAAATGAGCATTATGCTACTGAAATAGTACATCATGAGCCTTTATTATCCTACAGGACAAATTCTGCAATCCCCTCTGACAGACTCATAATCACAGCAATAACCAGCTCTTGACCTGTGAGACAGGTTGAGTATCCCTGCCAAACTAACAAGAATAGTAACTTCTCTTTCTGAAAAATTGATTGTTAACCACCAGAACTGTAAAAAGTCATCTCCATATTAATTAGCAGTGCCTAGTCATGCATTAAAATCAAACACACATACACAAGTCACTGATCTTGATAGATAAGTCTTACACAACCACCTCCAAAATTTATGATTGCGGGAAATACCGCCATATTTATTCAGAGATAGAGACAACCAAGGAAAACACCAGCTCCTATCATCTCTGATCATTATGATCACTTCCTTGGCTGAAATGTGAATAAGGAAACAGTTCTAGAGTTATGTCAAAAATAAAATTTAAATTTTATCAGCAAGTTTACTTTGAAGTAGTAAAGACTGCTCGTGGCATTTTAGCTTTGAGAGTGTCATTTAATATTTTCATAAGAATATGTTTATATATTAGTATGATTTATTCTTGTCAAAATCTTGTAACAGCAAAGAAATACCTGACTTGTGATCTATGCCATGCATAAAACTTCTGGGCAGAATCAGTTTGCTTATAGCAAATAATCTGAACATCTATTCTCCTTGGATAGGTTTTGTAATTCACAGCTGCAACTGCTCATTTCAAGAAAAGAAAAAATTTAAAGTCTGAAATAAATACATATTTCAAAACTATAAATTTAAAAAGCATTCTGAGGTGATATAATTTTAGGGAAAAATATATTTGATAAATTAATACCTATAAAAATTAGAACGAAAATAGAAACAATTAAAAAAAATCTTCCTTTTTTGTACACAACAAACAATGAAAATTCATTAAAAAGTGCTGCTGGACTACATAATTGGCCACTGAGGATAAAAACAGTCATGATTTATATTGTGTACTGTGAATTTTATATATTTTTATATATATATTAGAAGAATATGTACTAATATCAACTATTTATTTGTAAAATATTTTAAGGATAACTTTCAGCTGCTACAAGCTGGCCTAAACACATAGCCAAGGAGTAACATTGGACAGTACATAATGGCAGCAAATACAAACCCCATCAATACAGGATATTTAATATTTGTGTATTTGAGAAGCTACTACCTGATGAATTAAAAGCATTTTCTATATCTAGCTGTGAAAACAACGTACATTTAATCCATGCCATCAAAATGAGGAAATTAAAGACAGCAGGTTTTAAATGAGGAGTCAAAGCATGCAAGAAGACAAGCTTTGACTTCCAACATGGTTGTCCTCTTTTCAATAAAAAAATTAAATTATCCTCCCTAAGGATTTGCCTTTGGCTCAAATTCCAATTTGATATCTTCCTTCATATGAGTTTTTGTGGACTATTAGTTTAAAACATTTGAATATACTTCTTTTATGAGACTTTAACATTTCAAAGTCTTTGTTTGACCTGTTTCTCTTAACATTATGAAGCGCTGCAATAAGCTCCTGCAGCATCACAGTCTAAAAACAGAGCTCAGACTAAGAATAGTTGAATGACAGTTTGGAAAAATTGCTGCCTTAACTGAACATTGGGGATAATTTTACAAACCCAGTATCATAAATACTGTAGCCCTTGCTGCTTTCAAATAATTACAATTTAGATATTTCTAAAAATACATGATTAATTAAAGAAGATTCAAGCCATGACTTCATGCTTTTGCAAATCAGAGATACACCACGTAGCTCTGCAGGATATCTTGTCGAGTCCAAATATTTTTTTCATTTATTTTAGTTCCTTCAAATTCTGTTTGGTGGTAATGAATGAAGTATATAATTACTCTGATTCATCCTGTACCCTTAACATGAAATACCCCAGACCACTTAAAAACAATAACTAATAAAATATCAAAAAATAATTAATCAAAAACATTTTATTAACCAAGTTAACTAAAAAATAATCATTAACTTCACATTAAACAAGATCAAGAATTGTGCAGAACTCATTAAGACTTTGTATAACTTACGTTATAAAAATGGCTAAGAAATTACTAGTAGTACCTGCAATACCTCCATATCAACAGCTCTTTATACAGTTCTTGTTAAACAAGTATGAATCATAGCTGAGAGCCAAAGAAATGAGACCAAGTAACCCTAAAGAGTAAAATAAATTAATGTGGCAACGCATCAATAGCATACGTCTCTGTGAGACTCCTGAGTTCAGGAGTATATAGTTCCTTCACTTCTGAAATTGTCACATTTTCAAGAAAAGTGTATATGCCTTTTATTTTTTGGTTTTTGCATAGATTTAGATGGAAACTGAACAGGTGAAAATGAGGATATAGAAATAAGCATTTGAATGCAGGAATGAATCACACAACTCTCAAGTTCCTGCATGTTTAGGCACTTTCATTTGCTTTCTCATCTCTGTAACTCCATGGCTGGGTTGCACTCCAGAGCAGGCACACACCAGCACGCTGTGCATGCCCCAGCCCAGCATCCCCAGCACATCTGTGTCCCCATGCCAGGAAAGGTTTGCTCAGTGACATGCAATCCTCATTGCTCAATGACCCAGAAGAGGCAGGCTCCAGAGCAACCCAGACTGAAAGCATACAAACTATTTTGGACCAGGAGCATGAAGGAGCTCAGAAACAAAACAAATTAAAAAAAAAAATTCAATCCATTTGAAGCAATGCTTTAACATCCTCCCCGCCCCCAGCCAAGTACAAATTCCCAGAGCAGACTTTTCATGTTGGTACACAACCATTGTTTTTTTACCTGCAGCTTCATCAGGAAAACTGATCTTTAGAACAGCAGGACTATGCACAGGTACACCCCAACTAAGACTCTAAAGGCAAGATAGGGTACACACAACCTTTCTCCTCACGGTTTTTGCTTGAGACAAAAAAGTCAAGGGGCAAACACAGAACTGGAAGGAATTAACAGAACTAAAAAAAGTTAGGAATTTTGATAAAATCTATACTAGATGAATACAATAAAAGCAAGGTAACTTATTTTTAGTTTGTAATTCTGTCCATTGAATTTTACAGAAACTCAAAAGAAGCTGAGCTGTGAGTGACCTTTTCAGTTTTGTTTTGTTTACTAGCTCATCATACTCCACCCTCTTAATGTTTGATGACTTTGATTTTATATTTGGGTTACTTCTTTTTTTAACCTTTTTTTTTACTCAAGCTTGCCTTCAGCCTAAGCTGACAGATCTTACTTTTTAAGAACATTAAAAATAATGTTACTGAAATTCAGTAGAAAGATTAAAAATCCTTTCCAACACAGCTGCAAAATAGTATTTTCTCCAAAGTTGTTTAAAAATCTGTCAGCTCTAATCAAATAACACTGAACTTTGATATTCTGTTGTTGATACTCTTGAACTAAATTCCACTCAGTGTTATTTGTCCTAAACCATCCAATCTTCATTTTCTGCCCAACCTTACACATACTTTAGGCAAAGGCAGAGAAAAAGGATAAAGATGAGACTTTCTGTGCTTCTGACACAAATGCTACAGTACCTGCAATTAATATGGCAGAGAAGACAATCCAGATAAACTTTTATTTCAACCACAATACCCAG
>VYZP01000906.1:2260-22703 GCA_013400635.1 Hypocryptadius cinnamomeus
TTCTCTGTCTGCTCTGGGGTGCCCTGACCCCCAGGGGAGCACTGACTTTGACCCTCATTCATGGAGAAAGTTTCCTAGACTTCAGGATAGACTGGAATCCACAAAAGTGTGAAATAGATTATAGAGAGCAGTGTAGGTGTGTCACTTGGTGAGACATTTAGGGTTTGGGATTTTTAGCATGTTGTGGATGGAAGCAAGATGGAGGGCACAGGGTGTTGTCCTGGGTTTCTTCTTCATGCTTCTTCTTCCTTCTTCTTCATGGGTTTGGGTGGCATTTTGTAATTGGGCAGAAAAGTCCACATTGCAGCTCTTTGGGATCAGTTATTGGGTTAAAAGGGAAAATAATCCAGGTGTCAGTTCTTAATTGGATAGTTTAGTCTTCAAAGACCTTGGAACAAGAGATTGTTGGCCATTTTGTGCCTTCTAATGAAAAGCTGCCAAACTCATGGTTGTGAGACTGTGTTACTGATAAGAAATAATAAACACCTGAGTCCCAACATGAAATTACTGTCTCAAGTGCCTTCAATCCAGACCCAGAGAAACCCACAACTGGTACCATCACACCAGAGGAACAGTTTGCCCTAATCTTGCTCTTTCATCAGATTTCTGATGATACAGGAGAAATATCTCAGGAAGCTGGTAAACAACTTGTTGGAGATGAGCAACACACATCAATCAACCTGCTTCCTTCCACCCTATATGAAAGACTTGCCATACAAAGGAACACTTCAGAAAGGGACACAAAGCCATTTCCTAACTCCAAAATATTTTCTGCTGTCCTCAGGGTTTCCTCCTTTCTTATAGACTGATGTTTGTGCTGAAGACTCTGTCTTAGCTGCTCCACCTCAATGATAAATCTCTGTGAATATTCAGACACTGAGTTTGATCCTCATTTGAGCCCTGAGAAAATCTGGAATGTAAAGCAGAGACATTTGCTTTCTGTTTCCAATTACTTGCCACTGCACCAAATCTGATCTGAACCCAGCTGTGGGTTACCTGGACTGAAGCTGCCCTTGCTGTCTGGGTTATGCAGCTCTCTGAAATACAATCACCTGGAATGTCATTGTTTGGGGAGATGGAACATCCTTTAGTTGTGCTTATGGACAGCATCCAGCTGCAATGCATTAGGATGAGAGGCAATGACACAAATGGCAATGGGAAAATTCCAAGGAGATATTAGTAAATCATTGTTTCTTGAAGGTTTTCAAAATTCACCTTGACAAGGCATTGAGAAATTTCATCTAAGTTGGCTCTGATTTAGCACAAGATTGCACCACAGACTTCTATTCTAGAAGTCCTGTCCAGCCTTAACTATTCTTTTACCAACATAGCCATAGATGAGGACTGTACTAGTGTCTGAATGTCCAACAGTAACCAGAGAGACAATTCAGCAGAACCCCAAAACAACTTCAGAGACCTCAAGGTCCAGAAGATTTATAATCCATTTTATGCAGACCTGTGACAAGCCAATCAAAGCAACAAAACAATCCTGGAGAAAAGATGAACCTGAAACTGCCCTGACCTTTTCTTACTGTGTTGTTACATTGAGAAGTTCACACCTCAAACCTCCGGGATGATGATTTAATTTACTAAAAAGATTCATATCAAATGTGGTCTTCACCAACATCAACAACAAAAAAACCCCAACAATATAATAACATGAGACTTCCTTTTCTGTCACAGAGGGATGTTTCTAAGCTGTTTCTTTACAACACCCATTTCTAGAGACCCTTAAAATTACACCTCAGACTGATCTGCACGTGAGAAAACATTGAAAACATTAAACCTGCTGGCACATCACAGAATTATTTTTTCCAAGCTTCCAGGACCAACAAGTTGATACCAAAAACTGGTTTGCAAGCTTTCAGTAACTCAAATATCAGACGAAGAATGCCAGATGGTCTTTAATTTCCATTTCCTCTGTGTAGATCCAGCTTGATGGCCTTTAACTCTGTGCATCACATGTGTGCAAAAATGCCATGAAAGGGCAAGAAGTATTATTGCATTTCAATTTTTCAGTGAAGCCAAATTTCAAGCCTGTTCTTCCTTTCAGACTGATTGCAGATTTAATAGAAAATGTGTACAATGGACTGAGAAGATCACATAAAGGAACTATTTTAAAGTGGATCCAGGGAGAGAGGAATTTCTTCCTCAACTCAAACCTTGTAGAAGTTGTCTGTGCATGTCAGCTTGGTTTTGGCCACACTCACTGTCATTCAGGCCAATAACCACTGCAACTTGTCATATTTGTAATGCTTGGTTTTCCCCTTCTTCTCCAAATCACACTCTTTCATCTCTTAGGTCAATAACGTCATATTAATGAGTTATATGATTATGCCATGATGGCATTATTATGTAATAACACTCAGTTCTTACACAGCTTTTTCTTAGCCCATCCCTTTAGTATGGAGTTCACAGTGACAAAGGAGCCAGGTGAATGTGTTTGGGGATACCATCCACTTCCTTTCTCACTTCATGGTTCTCTCACAGTTATTTTTCTTTGGGTGAAAAAGAAAGGGTTAGCAGGCAGCCCAAGGAACACTGAGCTGTGCTCACTCATCTACATCAGGGGCACCAAGACAGCAGAATGATGCTGCATTGCCTAAGTGGAAAATGCTCCTTTAATTCACCACCAGAAAAGAGAACTATTTCTTCCCTCCTCCTCGTCTTCCTCCTCCTCCTCCTGGGTGGATGAAAACAGATCAAAACCTCAAACCAATCCTTGCACTAGCAGTAACTCAAAAGGTAGATTTGGGAGGGGTTGGAGGAAGATATAAATGCTGATAGCTGGAGACACAGAGCAACACTGACCTGGAGAGACTTAAGGGAAGAGGAATCAGACACCAAACATGAATCTGAAACTTCTTTTTTGCCCTGGATTCCTTCTGCTGCTTATTGTCAGTCAAAACCAGGCAGGGGCCAGATCCATTTCCAGCTTACAGGTAAGTGACTGACTGCTCAACAGAGCTGAAAGAAGCTGATGCTTCTTTAGGAATTAAACATATCTGATGAGGTCTGTTTCTTCCAGCCCCATCTTAAAGAGATATCATGACAGCAGGAATGCTGAGACGGGCAGATACAAAGTTATTGAACAGAGGAAATTAAAGTCATTGATCACTGGATTTAAATTTCTAATCACATGAGGTGATTGAAAGGAAAATGTTTGGGGTTTTATTTTCCTGTGGATTCAGTAGGGAATTGTACATTTAGGGTCATCCTGTGACTGAGTGTAGCAATAAGCTTTTGGAGTAAAAAAATTATTCTGGAAGGACTGTGATCTGAAGCCCTAGAGCAGTCACTTGCATGCACCCCCCTGAAGCCCCTGGTTTAAGCTGAAAAAGGAATTAAGGGGTTATAGCTGCAGGATCTCCTCCTCAGCTCAGTTGTGCAGCAATGCAGCCCCTGCTTGTGACTGCCAGGTGTAGAATATAAGAAAAAGAGAAAGTGTGTGTGTGTACCTATGTGTATTTGTCTGTGCAGGAACTCCAAGTCATTAAAAAAACATTTCAGTTACTGCACTAGGGAGCTGGCATTGCCACATATGAAGTAATTTCTCACAGTGCAATGAAATGTATAACATAATCCTTCAGAACCAATTTCAACATGTCTCCTGCCATTGCATTAATTCTCTTAGATATCAACTATTTTTCTCTTTTTCCTTATTCACACTTTATCAGGCCTGTTACAAATTTTTCATTATTTATCCATATGCCCAGTTCCAGGAAATACTTAACTGGCAGACTGGCAGCTCAGAAATATGTCCTCAAACTTAGCACTGAGTATAGCTTATATGGAAATAATGAGAGTTTCCAAACCCCTCCTTCTCATCTCTTCCCTTTCCACCTTCTACTCTTCCCTTTTTCCAGAGTCTGTCCAAATTGTTAGATGAGGACCTGGAGCATCCCCCAGTCTCAGAAGAGTGGGACCATGAGCAGGATGACCTGATGCCAGCAGGTGTCTTGGATCAGCAAGACACTGAACTCCAGTGGATCCAAAACCCCAGGGAGCAGCCCAGCAGCATTTCCACAGGTGACGCTGCCATCCGGAGATTCCTCAGCCACCTCCTGAGCTCATCCCGTAGATACCAAGGCAGAAGCAAAAAGGGCCTCCCCAGGGGCTGTTTTGGTGTCAGACTAGACAGAATTGGATCACTGAGTGGACTAGGATGCTGACTCTGCTATGGTAAGAGAAAGCCAGAGGCTGCTGCTCTGTGTATTCATGTATAACTTGCAGAAATATGCAAAAGAGCAGAGTTAATTCAGCTTCAAGGAAATGGTGCCTTAAAGTTTCACCCTCCTATCACAAACACAGTTTATTATTTTACCTTCCTCAGAATTCACTGTCATCAGATGTAGAATTAAAACCTGTGAATCCCACACCTCTGTTTCACTTGCTTTCCCTCCTTCCTCTGAGTCAGCTGTAAGCATTTCATCTTGTCTTAGAAGATCAGAGAGGTTTTTCACCAGCTCCCCAGGGATACTTGTTTCAATCCAAACAAACTCCAAGCAGAACAGTGGAGCTAAATCTGCCACTGGAAGAGTAAGAAAACAGTTAATTTCCATGTGTGAAATCCTCTTTCTATTACTTATTCATCTTCTTTATTGACAGGACTGACTTTGGGGGTTTCAAAGCACCCCTTGCCTACTACAGTACTACTCTGTACTGAGCAAACACACCCACCTCTCCCCTGATATACTTGTCCAACAGAATGCACCTTTGCTGTACTGCCTGTTTGTATCAGAGTATTTATTTGTGAACATCTATCTGAAAATTAACTACAGAAAACTACATTTGTACTCTTTGTTTACTGAATGTATAAATAAACAAGTCTCATTATGTCACAGGTAATAAACTTTTTTCCATAATGTAATGAATTAGCTTCAAGGTTTGCTGTGTGGTTTGTTCATATTTTGTTCCTGAAACAGAGCCCTAGTTTGCAGTTAGACACTGGAATTCAGGAGCATTTCAGAGGGCTGCTGTCTGGTAAACAGAAACCAGGACACAAAGCCCCAGGTCTCTGACCCACAATTTGAACAGAGGGCAGCTCTCTTAGCAGACATCTCTAGAAAGCAGACATCACTCTGCATTTAGATCTGCCACTGATGGAGGAAAACTATTTTTTTTAGTAGTATACCTCGTTTTATTTAAAAAAAAAAGAAAAAAAAAAAAGAAACAAAAAAGCCCCCCAACCAACCAAACAAAAAAACCCAAAACAAACAAACAAACAAACAAACAAAGAAACCCAACCCCAAACCATCTTTAAAGGAAATTCAAAGGCATCCCACTCTTCCATAGGCAAATCCAGGTATTTCAAACCACTGAGAAGAAAATTGAAAAACATATCCTGAAGGCTTCTTTGATTAACATTTTTGTTTAGGTCTTATGTTGTTTGCTAGTTAATCTGTTTAAGTTAACTTTATTAACAAAGCAACAGCAACTGTGAAAATGTGCTGGACAGGTATTTGTTGCCATATGCATACACAGCCCTGAGTACAAGCTCTCCAATGATGGATTAGTTCATAATGAATTTATTACACTCTGAATTGCCATTCCTAAGAAAAAAATCACAGGAAAATTAAGATTTCTACCAATCAAAAAAAAGAATTAAAGTCCAGAATGAAAACTGTGTTATTCTTTCATCTTCCAGCATAATTCCATACCAATAGCTACTCTATACATGGCTTAAAATAAACTATTTAGGCTAAGAAGAAGCAGACCTGCTTACTTGGGGGAGCTTAACAGAAAGAATCCAGCTTTTCTAGAGTCCCTCTTCAGGTGTGCTACCCCAGGGCTGGCCCAGGTGCAGCCCATGTGGTGGAAAGGTTAATGCACACAGCCCATGGACATCAGGGTGTCAAACAATGTAGAGCCAGTGTCTTATGACACCTGGAGCTAATGGGAAGTTTGCAGCCTCCTTTCTGATAATCCTGAGCCTAAAGCTTGTTCCTAGCTCCCAGTAACTCTACAGCAGGGATGTTGTCACAGACATAAAGGCTTCTTAATGTTGAAATTTCACTGAAAACCCAGTGGAGGACAAGCACTACTGAAGTTTATTTGCAGAAAAATAACAGAGGTCAGAGTAAGTTGAAGTCTGAGCTGTAAGCACTTGTGAACAGAATCCTACAGAAGATGAATAAGAAACAGATAAGAGTTGCAATTACAGAGGTCAGGCTGGTAATGTGCCAGCCCCTCACCTGGCATTTTGTGTGAACATTTTAAAAGGCACTTTTCTCAAAGCAAGAACAATTTATTTCACATAAAAGGCTCTATAATTACATCCCCAAGACTGAAGCCAGGTGTGTTTGTACTTTAAGTAATTTGCTGAGTTCTATTAGCATTTAAATAGTCAAAGCTCAGCTTTGAAGTGAGGATGCCAGTCAGATGAGGGAAGCTCATCTCTAGCTGTGCCATTTCCATCTTTGCTAAGAAGCAGTGCACGAATTTACAGACCAGGGTAACAGAAGTTGCTGAGGAGAAAAGCCTCCAATAAAAGTACTCCTACAAGTGATGTTAGGCAGAAATTGAGATTTGGCCTCATCCAAGACTCACTTCTGGCTAGCTTATTAATAGAACGCCAGTTGTATTTATTCCCCTTGATCATCACACAGATCCTGTTCAGTCTCACTGCTTTATCCCTTTCCACTCCTGTCTGCAGTACACACAAAATTGAGGATGATGCATATCCTCACCCAGATCTGCTTTCATTCTCCATCAATAACCCTCTCACCTGACATGATCTTCCTTCATTCAGGTACTGCACTTTCAAAACACACATCTCCTTTCTCTGAAGGAGAAAGTTCTTTGCTGTGTTGCTTTGAACAAATCCACTTGCCAGCTGTTAAAAGAGCTGGATGCAAAAATCACTGTCCCAAACCAGTTGTTATTGCTGGTTTGCTCCCATTCTAAGCAAATGAAGAGGGCAGAAGGCAGTGACTTAGTGAAATTGCTTTAATATTACCCAGACAGTGAATGAAAGGGACCCTGTCTGCTGTTCTGCCTCTTACAGAGGGAAGGATTACAAAGGTAAGGAAGGGTTTGGTGACAATGCCAGAGAACCATCATCAGAGGAACTTTCAAAGAAAAAACTCCTAAACCCAAGTCTCAGGACATGGTCTACTCACATAGCACAGAAATTTGTATACTGAGAAGAAAAAGTTGTCCCAAGAGCTGCTGCAGACAGATGAACATTTTCAATTCCTCCAACTTGTCTCCCCCATGGAGAAATGATCCATCCCTCAGCCCCTTGGAGGGGAAATCAACCCAGCCCTCAGCTCCTGTGTATCTGAGGCAGAGCAAACAGGGTGAAAGTGCAAAGTTCTTTCACTGCATCAACTCCTTCCTAACAGTGATGCAGGGTGGAGGGAGAGGAAACCACAGGAAAAAGGGGTGCTGCCAGTAAGGGAGATGACAAAGGGCAATTCTTTCCCTCTGGAGCAGTTGCTGCGCTCAGAAGACCCCCAGCTCCTGAAGGGTGACCTGTGGGGGCAGTTGCCACCAGTTCCCTGAAGGTACAGTGCAGCACTTCGGCTCCTGCAGGGATCTGGCAGGAGGCAGCTGAGCTTCCTCCAGGCAGAGTGGGGATATAAGGAGGGACATCCATGGGCAAAGAAGCAATACAGTATCGAGATGGTGATAGGGATAGGGAAAGGGTTGGATATAGGGATAGGGATAGGGACAGGGACAGGGATAGGGATAGGGACAGGGATAGGGATAGGGACAGGGACAGGGATAGGGACAGGGATAGGGACAGGGACAGGGATAGGGATAGGGATAGGGACAGGGATAGGGATAGGGATAGGGATAGGCATAGGGATAGCAAAGAAGCAATACAGTATCGAGATGATGATAGGGATAGGGAAAGGGCTGGATATAGGGACAGGGATAGGGACAGGGATAGGGATAGGGATAGGGATAGGCATAGGGATAGCAAAGAAGCAATACAGTATCGAGATGATGATAGGGATAGGGACAGGGCTGGATATAGGGACAGGGATAGGGACAGGGATAGGGATAGGGATAGGGATAGGCATAGGGATAGCAAAGAAGCAATACAGTATCGAGATGATGATAGGGATAGGGAAAGAGAAAGGGCTGGATATAGGGATAGGGATAGGGATAGGGACAGGGATAGGGATAGGGATAGGGACAGGGACAGGGATAGGGACAGGGATAGGGATAGGGGTAAGGACAGGGACAGGGATAGGGATAGGGACAGGGACAGGATGCAGTTCCCGGCTCTCTGCTGCGGGGCCCCCCTGCTGCCGCTCGTTCTGCCGCGGGCAGAAGCGCAGGCGGCCGGCGAGGAGCGCAGTGCGGGGCTGCGTTCCCTGCAGGTACCGCGGCCGGGGCTCCCAGGGCGGCCACCCGCACCCATCCCGCCGGGGCCAGGTGGTAGAAGCGGAGCTCCCGATCCCTCCTCTCCTTTCTTCTCCAGGATCTGCTGCGGTCGCTGCGGCAGCTCCGGGAAGAGGAAGGGGAACCGAGCCTGGGAGACGAGGCGGTGGCGGGGCTGAGGATGGCTGCTCCGAGTGGGAGCTGCCGGGGCAGGAGAGCGACCGGGCGGGGGCTCCGGTCCTGGCCTCAGAGCTCCCCAGCCAGCGGAGGGACAGAGCCAGTGGAGGAGCCTCCTGTCCTCCCTCAGACGGTGACACTTCTCCTGCTGCTTTGGGACGAGGATGGAGAGGAGCGGGGCGCAGGGCGGGCTGGGGTGAGACCGGCACAGAGCCCGCAGGTGCCGGGGCGGAGCGGGGCAGGCCGGGGCAGCCGCCGGGAGCTGCCGCTGCCGCCGGCTGAAAGCATCGGAGCGGCTTCCCCCGCAGCTTCTTTCACAGATTTCTCTGCGCTTCTTTCACAGGTTTCTGGAGCAGATGGAGAAGCTGAAGCCGGGACCGGCGCCCAAGTGTTTCCTGAGTCTCCGGGCCGGCGTTCAGCAGCCATACCAACAGGCTGCCCTCACGCCGCCACGGCAGTGGGATACGGGGCAATAAACTTTGTGCCAAGCCTACATTGCCTTTTTTGAGTGGGGTTTTTTTTCGGTCACGGTTTAGCAGATGGTCAGAGGATACAGAAACCCCCTCCAGAGCGCACCTCTCCCTCTGCTCTAAGGGCTCTGTCCTGACCCTGGCCAGAACACCCCTCCTGTTCTGGGAAGCCTTTTGCTGGAGGGTCACAGCAGCAGGAAGGATGATGGTTGCATCCTTCCAGGACTGTTCAGTGACCCTCCACGCTGTACTGAAGTGGCACTACCAGGTACCGCTGCCAGGTCTGGGACCGTGGCAGTGAGCCAGCATGACTTCCCGATGGTTCCACTGCTGCTACCAGGGAATTCTCCCCGGAGGTGGGCACGGGGCGAGGGGTTAATTCCAGGCAGTGTCCTACACACGCCCCTGTGCCATGGGCTAAGCCGCTGGTATCAGTGCCAGGCTTGGCACGGCACACCGGCACAGGGGGACTTCTTAGGACAGAGGGGCTCCATCGCTTTAAAAACACACCTGGTAGCGGCTGCCGCTGCAGGAGAAGGGCCGCCAGGGCTTCAGCACCTGGGACAGACGCCAATCGCCCCGCACGCCGGGCTGCCCTCGCCTGCCCGGGGCTCCTGCAGCCCGCACTGAGCCGGGAGGCTCCAGCAAAAGAAGGCGCAGCTGCAACACATAGATAATGTATCACGACCACCGGGAGAAACAATCCCTGTTTAGGATGAAAATTAATTTCCCCCCTTGGAAAAAGTGAGGCAGCACTTAATTGCAGGATGGCCACTCCAGACATTTTTACGTTTCTGTTTTGATTCTTGTCTGATGGCCTCATTGATTAATTTCCTTCTGAATCTATCATGCAGGGAAAGAGAGCCTGGGTGGGGTGTGGCATAGTTTTGTCAAAGGTTTTGTCACTGGGAGATGAAAGGAATCCAAATCCAGCCTCTTCCTCAGACCAGGAGGCTCTGTACAAACAGCTCACACTCCCCAGCCCAGAATGGCAGGAGGAGAATGGACACAGTGGAAGGATGTGTAGCAGCTCAAGGCAGCACTTAAAGCAGGTCTATCCATCAGCAGATGGAACCCACATGGTGCCAACCCCCGGGGTTATGGTCCTTAGCCTTACAGGGCTGAAAAACAAGGACATGGAATCATCTTACTGGGGAAGGGGCAATGTCACCTCAGCTGAGCTGTGTCCATCCTCCTCATCACAGGATCCACACACAGGCTGCCAGTGGCATCTCTCCGATCCAAACAACCAGAGGTGCTCTAACGGAGCCTCCTGTCATCACACTTCCCATCCCATACCCTGGGAATGGGGGAAATGTGCCAGATTCCCAACCCTAAAACCAGTCACAGTAAGCTTTTCAGAAGAACCTGGTGCCCTTTTAAGGCAGACATTTCACTGGGGAAATGCCCAGCTGAGCATGGGCAATGCCTAGATCATGACTCTCTATTGCTGGGCTATAAAGCCTGAAGTTCATATTAATTTACCAGGATGATAAGACTGAGATAAACAAGTGACTTTTATAGCTTAACAATGATGAGCTGAGTTCTGACATTTCACACTCCATTTGCTTTGGCAGAACTGCAAGATGGATAATTGAGGGCAGAATTTGGCTGTGAAAATACAACTGCTACTGTGACAGGCAGTCATTTTATCTCATCCCTACACTTCACTACATTGCACATGGAATAGAGCACAAAAGCTTCCTGTCTTAGAAAAATACTGTCAAGGCTGAAGTCATGCTGCTGCATCTTATTTATCTGCCATGGAACACAGAAGATGAAAAAGAATGAACCAGTAAAGAAAGGGCTATCTTGGGGTCTGACTTAATGACTAAAATCCTGGACAATTAGATTGTTTCACAGGGACAGGTCACTCAAAGCAAAATATTTCACATCTGAGATTAATATTGTGTCCCTCAATTTCTTGCTGCTGGGTTTTTGCCCCAAGGGCTGCTGTACAAAAAACAAAACAAAACAAAAAGACACGAAGGAAATCTCAGAGCAAGCCACAAAATGTTTTTGTACAGAGAGCACTAAAGAATACTTAGTGTGTGTGTGGGGGATGTGTGAAAGGAAAGAAACAATAAATGCAACAATAAGAGATTCTAATTATCTTAAATTGGACACTCAAAATTAATGAATAATTCTGGTTTATCTTCTCCCACTTTTGCAGTTTACAAAACAAAGTAACACCTTGGCAAAACAAACATACACAAACCAAGAGCAGCAGGAAGAGAATACTTGTAACTAAAGAATTATACAGACACTGCAGTAGAGAATGTTAATTATAAAACATAAGCTATCAGGATCTTAACTCTTTTTTAAAAGCACAAAATAAGAAAGCGTTGGAGTACACAATAACACAAAAAAATAGTATTGCCTTTATGTTCTGAAAAAAATAAAGCATTGAGGAAAAACAGAGAGAGCTCTTACAAGAAAGGGCTTCATCAGAACATACACAGAGTTGGGCTGACTTCAGGCTATATTAGGAAGAAGTAGCATTTGAGCGTGACTTCACAACCTTGAGAATGTCCTTTCTAGTGTAATTTTGGTAGCTGATCATGTGAACAGTATGTGCACATGTTTGTACATAAACACCATGTTAAGACATTTAAGACATGGGAAATACTTTATCATTCTATTATTATTTTGAAAGCGTACTCAGGAGATTCTTTCAAGATCTATGTTCATATGAAAAGTCAACAAATTATTACTAGACTGACATTCAATTTACTCCTACATTTGTTGTTTCAATTGAAAACAACAAGAAACATTAGGAAAATGCAAAAAAAACCCACCATTGCTTCATGATTTAGAACTCTCTTGCATTTCTGTAAAAAGATTAATTTTTAGTTATATTATATGTACAAAGACAAAATGGAAGAGAAATTTGAAGCATTTCTGTACTTTTGTAATTTCTCATTTAAGAATAGGCAGTTTCTAGCTAATTTTAAGACATTCAGCACTTAAATAAATACCTCTAGTTTTTAATATATTATATTTAAGATTTTGTTTTAACTCTCCACAAAACTCACATATATACAAATTCATCCATTCTTTCTTTGGGACAGATTCTGAATAACACCAGCTATCTATTTAAGTTCTCATTGAACAAGTTTCTTTCCTGTGTGACGGTAAAATAAGATTATTGCTGAAACTGGCTGCCTGTTCTTTAAATTTTATTGATGCAGGGTCAAGCCTTACCATCAATGCTTAAAGAAATCCCATTATTTAAGCGTTTGGCTGTTAATAAACATTCGTGTTTGTCAGTGGTGCCGAAGCCGGTTGTCGCGGAGGGCTGGAGGTGCTCGCTCTCCCCACAGTCAGTCTGCACTGAGGTGCAGATCGAGGTGCTGCTCTTGTTGGTAACACACAAATACAGAGTCTCAGTGGTGGTATCACCTCTGTAGCAAAGGGAAAAGTGGCCCAAATCTGGGATTTTCAGCACACTTGCTGATATGCGGTGGCCGCGCATATTCCAATAAGAAGGAAAGTGTACACAATACTTTAGGTGTCCTGAAAGACAATTTATCTTCATTCTTGACTCTTCACCAAATACTGATCTGAAAGCCTGTTGTTTCCCCTGTAAAATGCAATTTCCTTATGGAAATCTTCTAACTGAGCAAAGTTTAGAGCAGTTTTGGGACTGTTTCCCATCTCTGTACATCTGACCATAGGGGTCTCTTGAAAGAGAATTGCTAAGAATTTCCAACTGGACTATGTAATCACAGCGCCTGGTATCAAGAGGAGGGGGAGTGACATGAAATCACTGACTTGTGACATACATTCCTCAGCAACAGCAGCTGCTGCCTAATGACAGCTAATAAAGGGAATCTTCCCTTGACAGAGCTGCATGCCTGCAGTGGGACTGGAATGTGCCCAAGATAAACCCACTGATAACCTAGGAAGCAGGGATCACCCAAAGAGTATAAAAGACAAGCTTCAGAAGAGAGACAACAGGACAGGGAAGAAAGAGACTTGAAGGGACATCTCAGAAGAAACAGCTTGAACTTCCCTATTGCCAACGAAGTCAGCGCCATGGACACTAAAGGCTCATTTTTCTATGGCTTCCTTTTGCTGCTGCTCATCCAGCTCCAGTCCAGCAGAGCCAGCCCTATCTACAGCCTCAGCCCTGCCAAGGAACTGGCCAGCATGGAGGTGAGGACTCTCATTTTGCAAGGTTAAATTTTTGGGGTGCTTAGCAGAGTGTGAAGTGGTGCTTTGCCTTCCTTTTGCATGATTGGATCACAATAACCACATCAGGGGGACAAAGCCTCAGCTTTTCAAAGGGGTTCAGAGAAGCTCTGTAGGGAAATATCCTCCCATGCTGGGTTCACCCGAGCTCCTGGGCAATAGTGGGAAAATTGTGATGTTGTAGGATGTCTGCTTTGGTGTTTCGGTTCTTTTTCTTTTAAAGATACATCTCCCTGGGAACAAAGTTCCAGGGAAGGAAAAAATCATCAGAGTAGCTCTGTAAGAACAAATAGAAAACTCTGAGGTGGGGTCCTGTCTATACATTTACCCGTGCTCCACAGGGCAGCCATGTGGCTCTAGCTTTGTGAATTTGAGAGATCTGGTTGTGTATGGATGAGAGATGAGGAGGTAAAGTGGAGCACCCAAAGACAAATTTTTAGAAATATTACTAGAGGAATAACACAGTCATTTAATGTGGCTCATCCAGAAAAGCTTCCAGAGCTATAAAATTACTGCTAAGCATTTTAACAAATAATAGAGAAAATCCATTGTTACAGCACAGTACAAGCTTGAGACTCTGATGGGGTCTGAAAGCTCAAAGCTTTCCTTGGGCTGGTTGGTACCAGTAACCAGCTTCCCAAAGCTGTTCTCAGGCCCTAAGAACAAACTCCCTGAGCTGATAAGGAGAATTGAAGCTAAAGCTGCCTCTGGGCTGTTTCCAGCAGCCAGGAAGAGTGGCTTCCAAATGCACTCACTGTCAGGCAAGCCATAAGGCTCATTCCTCTATATTCATATTCTAGAGTTGGGCAATTAGATTCCTCTAACTGTTGAGCTGCCCTTGAGGAGGTTATCTGACTCCAGTTACACAAAGCTTTACAAATTACAAAGAATGGTACCCAGGAAGCAATCACACAGCAGGCATGAATTTACCATACAGGTATTTTCAGTTACTTTCAAGAGTAGCAATCCTGTAAATCCCTGGGGCAGAGATTAGTGAAAACACCTAGAGCTTCTCCAAGTAATGTCCATTGAATAGGGGTGACAAAGCAGCAATGTGAGAACCTGGGAGTGGGCTATGTGGCTAGAGGTTCTCTCAGACTGTGTACCACCAGTGGGCTGAGTGGACCCTGTGCAACCCACATCTTGCATTTTCTTCTCTGCCAAGATGTCTTCTAAACTTGCCAGTAAGGTACATATGATGGCAAGCAGCTTCATTCAGTTCACAAGGTGAAGCTATGTCTTCCCATAGATGGAATTACTGTGAACAGGGATATAATGCAGAGGACAGAACCCAACGACCACCAGTAAGGCTGGGATCCAACCTGTCAGTCTCCCTAGGGTGGGCTATGGAACAATCTATGAATAAAGAACAGAATGACTGGAAGAGTTAGCAAATGACCACAAAACAAGGAATTTCATTAATTTAAACCTTCTCTTATAGGCTCTGCTGGAAAGACTGGAGGATAAGTTTGCAATGATCGAAGCCCTGGAGTCCAATCCTGACCTGCAAGAACCCAAAAGCCAGGAGGAGATCCTGCCGGAACTCGCCGATGACAGTGACAACCAGAAGGCTGAACCCAGGCTTGCACCCAACACCCCTCTGTCCTACAGGGACCCCTTCCTCAAGAGACTGAGGGGGCTGCAGATGCCCAGGATGATGAGAGATTCTGGCTGTTTTGGGAGGAGGATTGATCGGATCGGCTCCCTGAGCGGGATGGGTTGCAACGGTGAGTCCTGGCTAAGCCATTTCACTGACAGCACAGACCGTGCCAGGGGACAGGGAAGGAGCAGCTTCTCATTTAAGTCTTTAAGAAGACACAGTTTGAGAATGGAATTAATTTGAGCCTAGAATTTAAGCTAGTATTGGTTTTTCAAAAGCATTGCTGACAATGGTGACATGTACCAAGATAAAAAACAGATTCTAGTAACATTTATTTCATGTTTTGTTTGCAGGTTCCCGGAGAAATTAGGATCAACCTCCCCAGAACCTGCTCTGAAGAATGCTTTACAGTACCCCTTCCTCCCAAGATGAAAGCCAGATGCTTTCTAAGCTCCTCAACAAAAAGTTATTCCTATTTTTATTTATTTATTTATTTATTTATTTGATGTTTTTTAAAGAACATTTCTTACGTTAGCACTGACAGACCATCTTTAAATAAAACTAACACATTAGACATCTGTGCTGGACCTCTCTCCTGTCTGTTGCATTAAATTTTCTTGTATTTGCTTAAAGTCAAAATCTTAAGTTTTATTGATATTCTGGTACCCACAAGCCTGGATCTTACTTACATGAGACAGAGAAAACAGTAAAAATGAAAATGAGTTTTTGATAGAGGCTTTTCCTCTGCAGTAAGAAATGCTAACAGGTTAGCAGGGAAAAAAAAAAACTTGCTTAACATTGAAAGATCATCAGTAGTCCTCCTATAGACAGGGTTTCAGTGATAAGAGAGTCCTTTTGCTGGTCTAAATTATTAAGTCATGGGAACTGCCACAAATGCCACATGTAAGCAAAAGTTACATGAAAAGAAATAAATAAAATCATAACACTCCACAAGTTTCAAGATAACCAGAGGGAGGAAAGGGAATTCATTGTATATGCTTTCTAGCAGTGACCAAATAAAGGTTACGAGCATCAACAGAAAGATACATCATTAACTGTGTCTTGTCTCACTCTGCACCTGGCTGAGATGCTGATTCCCAGAATTTCTCGAAGGATCCTCAAAGGTTTGAACATTATCATGATATTCCTTCATGAGAGAGTAGGTGGCATCACTGAACTGCACAGCAGCTTGTATGGAGCCTTTATCACTTTCTGGGGATGGCCCCCTGCAAAGTTGTTCTAACATGGCAAATGGGAACACTGCAGGTTTGACTGAGGTTTATTTAACCATAGTTGCTGGATTTCACACCTAGGAGCTGAATTTGACCCAAAACATATTTCAGCACCCCACCAAAGAAGGAAATATTGCCAAAACCACATTCAGTCAGCATCCCAAGGAACAAAGAGCTTGGATCCCCACGTGAGCCCCAGCAATGGCATCAAGCCCAGCTCAACACAACTGTCCTGTGGTTGACTGCATGTTCTGCTAGGAACTGTGTTATTTTGAGCATGACACCTCATGAGTCTCATTCCCAGAATCTCAGTGCATTCCCATGTACCTGAGTTCCCTGAGAAGCTTGTTCAGGGCCTAAGAAGGCAGCACCAGCACAGACTCAGCTGGAACAGTCCAATTCTGACCTTCCTTATGCAAATGCACATGGAGACAGAAACAGTACCTGGTGAGGATAAGGAATTGGAAGGTGTTCCAGAGCTGCTGACAACAGCTCTCAGGGACCACAGCTCCAGGGAAAGGGTAAATTCAAGCACACACCCCTCCTTGCACAAGGCCAGTCACAGCTAAAGCTGCTGCAACACTTCAATAGGGCTCATGTCACACATCACATTTCTGACAAGCCACCCTCCCAGTCACTCCCTGCAGTGCTGACATGGCCTCCAAGAGAGATCTGTGTGCTCCTCTCCACACAGGGCCTTGTGATTCTTTCCCAGGGAAAAAGGGCAGAAGTCCAGTCTGAGGGGATAATTTTGCTACACTCCAACAGGAAACTACAGTGTGATACAAATTCTCTCCTTCCAGCAGCACCAGCTACAGATTAAATATTTTGTGGAATAGTGTCCACACAGGTTTCCCTGACAGAAGAATTAATTCCCAGGTTAAGATTCCCAGCAGCATCCATGGTACATCTCTGCAGTGAAAGATACAGTGACTTTGCCTTTACTCAATTTCACAGATCGTGGGGGTGTGAAGTCACCCTTTGGGGAGCCCTTGAGGGGACAAGAGGCTTTGTCTTCTTAAAAGGCTTTCCAAACACACCCACTGCAGCACAATGGGAACATGCAGGTGGATCCCTCCACACCAGCAATGGCCAACAGCCTGACTTCCCCTGTGCTGCTGAAAGTAAAAACAATTCATGTACTCTAACAATAGCTCTTGCTGGAGCTGAATTTTACCCAGTCAAGCACAACTTGCACAGACACTGTAAATTGTCCCTCCCTGTCAGCCCCTCAAGGCACAAAACACTGATTAGTTCAGTGGAATGTGCTAAAAATGGCAAGAAGAGGCAATGCTTCCTGACCCAAAGCCAGGTGGGTCCAGTATTAGCAGCAAGCCAGTTCCTGGTGGAACAAGTCTGTGTTAGCTTGCAGACAGTAAGTTAATAGACCCTGCAGTCTGGGAGAACCTAATTGAGGGTAAGCAATCGAGGAAAAAAGCATCTCTAACTGGATTTTTACTGCTACTCTCATACACACACTGAGCTGTAGAGCACCCTCAGGGAAATCTTGCAGCCAGGTCAGAATAGTGCTGCACTCAGGAGTAAGCACTGGGAAAAGCTGAATGGGAGAAACTCGACACTGATCAGCTCTACAGGCAAAGAACATCACCCCCAAGGATGGAAAAAAGCTGCCACAGGTGCTGTGAGCACTGGATGAGAGAGGGCAGGGAACAATCTTGTGAACAGCCATCATGTAAATGAAGAAATATCCCAGTGGGACCAGAGAAGGACCAGGCTAACACCCTCCACACAGCTATAATGACATTTGCCACCTCCTGCCCCGCCAGACTTCATTGTAACTTCTGAACAGCGTTTGGCAGTACCCATTATTGGCCATGCATAATTCAGCAGCTTGCTTTCCTTTGGACACTGAAACACAGTAATTCCATTAGCATGCTCCATGCACTCTGTAAGGCACGAGCCTTGTTTGGAATAGGGGTCTGCTTGGCATGGCATATATTTGCAAATTAGATTTGATGGTTTCTCTGCCCCTCAGACACTGCATTATCCCTGTCCAGCTTCCCTAAACAAAATGTTGTAATCCAAGTTGGCAGGCAAGAATGCCAAGAGGAATTGTCAGCACTGTTTGGTTTCTCTAAGAAATCATATGTGAAGTACAGGGCACACACCCTCCACTGCTGCAGGGAGATGTGGAGCTGTGCCAGTTCACATCCCAATCCAGCCACAACCAGCTTGCTTGATTTACTTCTCCTGAACCTTGGCCCCCAAAGGCCTTTGCTGATTGACATCTGCTTGATAAGTGTGTCCCACACTTCTATGTGGGAAGGAAGGAAGATTTGTAAGACATTCCCCCTCTATTACCATCTCCTGACTGCTCTCAGAAAGCCAGCACAATCCTGTACATAAAAAGCAGAGTGGGGAGCAGGCAAAGTTTATGACAACAGAAGGTGGTGGGAAGGCAACTAGAGTCAGGCCTGCTGTGCTGGGAATTGGGAGACAAGAAAAATAAAACTGGTGTGTTAATTCAGCCATCCCAGAGAGATATTCTCTAGTATAGGCATCAAAGAGCTGCTGGGGAAGCCAAGAAAGGTCTCAAGGTCATGTCTTAGCTGTTAGTCATGAGTTTTCAACACAGCATTGTTTTCTACTGAAACTGGTATTTATGGGTTCCACTCTCTGCTTTAAAATGCTTAAAGTATCAGTAAGATGTGTGTTAAACCATACCCAGCCCATACAGCAACCGGAACAGCCTGGAGAAAAGGTCACCCTACTCACTTTTAAACTGTTACCTCAACATCCAAACCTCACTGACTGGCTCCCCTCCCTTCCCAGCCAGCAGTGGAGCTCACTGACATCTCATCCCAGCTCCCAGTAAGCCTTTTCAGACACTGCACTTGAACAGTGGATGCAGAGGAGACTGAGTGTATCCCACTGCTTCTGAAAAGCCCTTCAGCACCCTGGACAACAAGAGCAGCTTCACTCTCTTCTCACACCCCTGCAACAGCCAAAGCTCCAGGCAGCCATCCTCTGTTCCTTCCAGTGCCTGCTGCATGATTCACACCTCGGAATGCACACACACTGAAGAGGCAGTTTGTATCCTGCTAGCAAAGCAAAAATTTAAAAAANGATTCATCATTCCTTCCTTCATCTGGGCACCCCACAAATACAATATACCCCTGCTAGGGTATCTTTCCTATTCCTTGCTTAGTTAAGACCTCTGTGGCACTTCTCCAGCTCCTCAAATCAGATTTTCTGCCATTCCCTCCCAAGAGATGGTTTTACCCATCTCAGGCTTTCCCTGGCATTACAAACCCACCAAGGGAGAGCCAGAGGGCAGCAGCCAGCCCAGCTGCTGGCTAACTCTGTGTTAGAGTGCCTCAGAGAGCTACCACATGCATCCTGTACAACACAGCCCCTGATGCACAGAAACATGGAAAGGCAGTGAGCTTTTGGGTCAGGTATTTCTACAGTGCTCAAAGACTGCACTTACATTTTTGGCTTGTAAGCATGAGATGAAAGCTCAAAAATTGTCACTAATTCTTTTCAGTAAGGGAGACAGCAGGACAAAGCAGGAAAGACAGCCATAAACTAAATAAACATTCAAGATGAAATTAAGATCCTTCACACCCTGGAGAAGCCAACTGTAAAACAAGAGGTGACATGCTGTAGTTCAAACCTTTTTCATTAACTTACTGGGAAGAAGGTGAGTTCTCAGGTAAGAAAAGCAGAACAATGTGCACAATTTAGCTCCTTATCAAACATGGCAATTCCCTCCTTTGAAACAGCTGTTGTGAGAATGTGGAACTACAGAGGCCACAACCTAATGGATCACAGCCATTCCTCTCTGCCTAGTCTAAAAGCACCTTCTGTACAAACTCTTAGATCCAGACAGCTCATAAATAACTACCTCAAATCATGCTCTTGGATGTTGCCATGTTCTACTAGTTTTATTATCATAAAGGGCAAAACTAAAACAATACTAGAAACATCAAAAGGCCTTGAAAGTGCTGAAGGAGACACACAAACATTTTACTCTCAGACATGTTACAGCTACATGAATACTTCCCAAGTGCCATAGTTCAAATAAAAATATATTCATACAAATTTAAAAAAAATACAATTTATATACACACACCATGGAATTAGCTTACATCATTTCGTAACAAAAAACAGTGAAAAAAAAATGGAAAGGTAAGTCGCTACCATTGGAATGGTTCACAGTAATTAATAATTCAAAACTGCATAATTAAGACTGCACAGGAAGCCATGAGGCAAGGAGGAAGGCCCCAGATTACCCTCCTAACCTTGCCATCAGAACTAACCCAGTTCTGGATTATTTTTCCCTTAGTGTTGCTCTGTTAAAATGTTCCTGGCACCTATGTTAGAATAACTTTCTTAGTAAATCACTTAGCAACTAGAGCCAGGGTAGAAGCAGCAAGTGTAAGAAAGGAATTAAGTAACTGAAGTGTGAGAAG
>VYZP01000910.1:8734-20950 GCA_013400635.1 Hypocryptadius cinnamomeus
CCCGGCCCGCCCGCGCCCTGCCCCGGCTGCCGCAGCCGCACCGGACCCGCGGGAAGCCCCGGGATGGGGCGGGCGCAGCCTCCCGGCACCCGCGGGCACCGCGCCCGCGCAGGCTCTGGAGGGGCCACAGCGACTGCCAGCTGATACAAACCCTGCCCCTCTCCCAGCGCCTCTCCTGTCAGGGCATCTTCAACCTGCCGAGGAGATATTTGCTACTCCTCTCCCGAGAGCTGATGCTGCATCCACACAGCCGCGCTGCTCCACAGATCTGGTCGTCAGGATTCAGACACAGATCAGCAGCTACAGCGTTCGGCTTCCCCAGCCTTCACACTCTGAAACGCCCAAGCAAGGTCAAGCAGAGACACAGAGTAGATTGATACTGAATGCCGTTGCACCTAGCAAGAATTGCTATAGATTATTTAAATAGAAGTCAAATAGGAAATTCTCTCTCTAGATTAGTAAGGACTCTGCTTACAATGCCTAGCACTTTAGGAGGCAAAGTACGAGAAATTACCCTATAGGAATGGTAAAAGAACTAACCTATTTTAACTTTTCTGTTAGATCTCCATCAAGTTAGATCTTCTTCCATAGTCTTCATAAGGCTTGGGAAAACAAGCCAAGTCGAAGCAACTAGAAGGGTAATAATGAATTTGAGATGAGCAGTAATGACCACCATTAATTAATTGCTTTTGAAGCTGCCTGTCAGATAGTATAAATTAAACTTTCGAGTACTTACGTGTCAAGTGTTTGTGGGGCTTTTGCAAGCGACTGAAAGAGTGAACTGAGAAGGTTACTTGGGGAGTCTCTGTGAACCAAAGGAAAGTCTATAGCAAAGAAAGCAACACATAAAACATTAACATTAAATCAATGCTTTGTGGAGAAATGTCTTACGTTAAGCTAAGCGTTATCTTAAATCATATTTAAAAGCTCGTGCAGTATACAAATCAATATTGATGCCATCTAAAATACACCACTATCATCTGCACTGATAAATGCCAGTTTTCATCCAGGACAAAGTGACTTCTTGGAAGAATTTCAAGGACTTACAATCTCTTCTGGCATCTCAGCAACTGAAGCCAAAGCTGTACTCTTCTGCCAGCTTCAGGCTCTGCTCCAGCACACTAAAACTGGTTTTAGATGCCATCATGTTCATCATGCAAGGAACAGAAGTAAGGTCACCAGAATAATTTTTTCATTTGATTTCCAGGCTTTTAAGCTAAGCAGTTTTATGTGTTTTCAGAGGACTGTAGCTTACACACAACACACCTGGAAAAAACTGGCCAACTTGGATGAAAACAGGACTTAACACGGGTGTTTTCTGTGTTCCAGCTACGGTGATCATGTCTCTAATGTTCATGTAGACACCATTCTTCCTGAAGCTGTTGTCCTTTATGGTCAGCAATGGTATATTGAGAAAATATAGTTCATCCAGGAAACATAGCCTGCCATACAGAAGACAAAAATAACATAACTGCAGCATCTCTCAAACCATGCAAAAGCCTATCAAAATGGAGGCACTTAAAATTTTCCACTTGAAATTCAAACTTCAGGAGAAAAATCTTAAACCCTTCCTGCCCAGCCTGGTTTCCACATCCCATAAGAGGCCCAACACAGGCTGTGAACCATCTGCCCTTGAGTTTACATGAGCCATACGAGCCTGTAGCAACCATCTCTTTCCAACAGCTAACTTCTGCTCCACTATGCATAAAATACACTTTCACGTCATTCACTTGCTTTCTTTGTATGAAGGCCTTTTGAAAACTGAATGAAAAGCAGTGCTTGTAAATGGGGAATAAAAAAGCGAGGTGTCCTTAATTTCCCAGAACAGCTCAAGCTTTGCAGTGACATCTCCCATCATTCTCCTAGCAGAAATACTTTGGATGTAAATCAACACTTTCCTGCAGGCTAGTGCAATTGTGAAACTATGGCTCATACTCCTTCTCTTCCCCACCCTCCCCCCTCACTTTGACTCATTTATTTGGCACAGCAGGCTGAGCTATTAAATTACTGTAGGTTTTTCTTTTATAAAGGCACCCTGAGATGTCTCGATACAATAATGCTTCCTGAAACTGATGCTGATTGATAACTGTTTCTTGGTTTCATCACAAGTCTTAGATCATGTTCATTAGCATCAGGGCAGGACACTTGAGGACTGTTCTACCTTTCCATGTTTTCTAAACACTCAGGCATGAACACTGAAATATTTTAGGTAAAACTCTTCCTAGAATATTGTATTTAAAATCCAATTTTTGATCAGTTCAGGACTTAAATACTTTTTTCCCCCATGCTATGAGGTTGGTTACTGTAGAAACTCAGTCTGAGGTGCTGCTGTTGATCATGTAGAAAAAAAATATTTTAAAACTACAAAAATGGGTTATTAACACTCAATGCTATTTTGTGATCAAACTGTCAAGTCTTTCATACAGTTACAACTACAGTGGCACTGAACAGATATTCTTCCTGAGGTAGATCTAACAGCAAAAGGACAGATCAAATTTTGATCCTGACAAAGTAGCTTTATTTTCCTATCCCTGGGCTTTATTTTCCTATCCTTCTGTCAATTTCTTTCTTTTCTATTTGTTAGCTATTGCTAACATATAAACTGCACAGTATCCACGTTATCTATTTAATTTTTGTCCACTTGAGAGCATTGAAAGAGCTAAAAGCAGTGTGTTTTCCCAAAATACTCATCCAAAAGTGCTATGAATTGGTCAGAAACATTGACTACCATGAAGAAGCAGCAAACCTGAGCTAAGAGATGTCTCCATCTTGGCACCTAGAGAAGGGAACCAAGAAGCTGTTTTTCTCAAGTCAGGAGGAAAGAAATCATTCTTGTGGAGAAAGTGCTATAGATTGTCCTGATAACAAGAAGTTTAAGCAAGAGCTTAGGATTGTCCAAGAAATAGATTGCAAGGCAAAACCAGGATTCTTGTGAAAACAGTGACAAGGGACTGGCATAAGTGAAGATGCTGGGGAAAAGCAGAACAGACCATGAGCCAGATGAGGGAAAGCAGAACAGACCATGAGCCTGGGCCAGGACCATGACCAGGAAGAACCAGTGTCCTTTGGTGACCTGACAAAGCTGTCCCTCCTAGGAGCTGCCTGCACCAGGACTGCCCTCATCTGACCTTGCTGCTGCTTCTTGGCAATAAAATTCTAAGGTCCTCCAACAGTACTTTGTATCGCTGTAAATGTAATATAAAGCCTTTTTGACAATACATTAATCCACAAAAATTGTCTGATTCCTGGCCATCAGATTTTTTCACTGAAAGCATAAACTTAGCTATCAAAACTATCATGAAATCCTAAATCACAATGTCTGGTGCCATCAGAAGTCAGTACCAAAATAGGTCTCTAACCATTTATCTGAAATTTTCAAATGCTTGCCTTTGTTGCTGCAGCTTTCCATGAAGCACAGGATGACTATGCTGGAGCATTTCCATGCAGAGAGAAAACAAATTCTCCCAATATTTGCAAACAACAGGTGCTTTTTTGTTTCAATTCTATTCAGAATCTCATGTCATCTTGCATCTATCTTGTTACAGAAGCCCTCTAAAACTGACAGGAAAAAAAAGCTCAGTTTTCATGTCATTGTTCTAAGGACTGTCCTGGAAGTGCCATGGATGCAGCTATTATGTCAGAAAAAGGCATCTGGAGTGAAGGTCACTGTGATACACACTGTTGTACTTTTAGTAATGTAAGTGAAATCCAAAGCTGTGATTTCTGTGTTCTCGTGGAGCAGCAGGATTACAGGAGTGTGAGTGCATGAGGATGTAAACCTCTTGCTGTGATGATGAGTACTGCCTCATGTGAGAGAGCCTGCAGCCCTGGTGTGCCTGTAGCAGGGCATCCAGCAGAGCTGTGCCGGCAGCTGTCGTTCCGCCGCCGCAGGAATATCCCCAGCTAGCATCAGGGACAGCAGCAGGGCTGATGACTCATGGTTATCTCATTTGCAGAGACAATCCTTTTTGCCTGCAACCATACTATAACATAAACCCAACAGTTGCAACCCACAGGCACCTTGGCATTGAGGCTCAACATTTATCCCATTACTCAAGAGGCATTAATTTCCCCGAGATATTAACAGATATTGGCACGATAAATCTCTTCGCATCAGTATGAGCAGTAAAGTTCTTCTGAACTTTGAAGGCTGGATTTTTCTAGCTTTTAAACAAATATTTGGGATCTGCCTGGAAATGTTATGATCACGGCCAAGGATATTCACACATCCCCCATCAGAATCTGAATGGTAGGGGGTAGATACTTTTCCAACAAAAATTAGAGAAATACATTGAAACTGGCAGCTGATAAATTAAAACCAGCTAACAAAATAGAAAACATCCTTTGTTGACTCTTCTCCAGGTCCATTTCCAGCAGATAATACACTACTGTGATCATAACAATAAAATATTATTTTCATCCTAGTTTTTTAGAATTTGGTGTCAAATATAACAACCCACATGAGAGATGTGTAACCTCAATTCCCTACTTGTTCATAAAGTTCATGAAGTTCCAACCTGGGTTATGACCAAGGCAAGCTTCCTGCTCCCTGCCTGCTGCAGTACCCCTAGAGTGACCTGGGGGAGGCGAGTGTGTTGGAGAGTGATTCTGTCCAAGGTACAGTCAGATTTACCCACTACAACTATTTCTGAAGTTTGCAGGTGACATTAAAAACACTCCATTATCAACTTAATTAAAAATAGTAACAGCCAGATAAAGCTGTGATACATCCTAAATGACCAGTAAATATTTGTGAAGCTGAGCTTTCATTTTATTTTTTCATTCCTTATTACTCCTGGCTGCAGAGAACTTGAAAACATAACCACACTATGCCCTAGAGCTTTCAAACCTAAAAAGCAAATGTAGTTTGCAAATGTAGAAAAGACATTTCAAATATCATAATTTTAGAAATAACTAATAAGGTAGAGAAACGAACTCAAAATATATAAATATTTGGGTTTCAGTATGAAAAGCAGTAAAATTGGACTGAAAAAAGTATATCTTTCTTGAGCAGTATCAAATCTCCTATGTTTTAAGTTAACAACTAAGCTCCAAAATCTTATCAGCTCTAACTTTGTCTCAGTGCTCCTGAGAAGAGGCACAGCCAGTGCCAGTGTCTCTTTGCATGAGGGAGCCAAGAGAGACTTCCCAGCAATGCTACTCTTCCTGCCACCCACAGCAAGGTTCAGTATGTAGCGACAATGAGAGGGCCTCACTTTTTTCAAACTTTCTTTCATAGGTTCAGGTTAGAGGCACTATAACTAATGTTACTGGTAAGTTAGCCCCAGTGCCATCAGGGGAAATGGTGACCTAAGAGTTTTCAGTCTCCAAAATCATCAGGTCAAATTCTGTCAGGGAAGAACCGACAAAATCATGACCATTATTCAGATATAAGCATAAAGGCACACCAAAGTTAATGAGGAGAAGATCACATTCAATGGAATAACAATTAATTTTGTCATTATAGGAATTAGTATAAAAATATCAGAATCAGGACTTATAAGGGACTTCACCTCTAAGTTAACCTGTATTGGGTTAAATGATCTACATTATCTGTTTTACTTTCAACACCATATGTTACTAAATCGTAATCACTAGAAACCAGGAAATATGATCCTAGGGTAATTCCAGAGATCTGGATTCCCACTGTACTGTAACTTTAAATATATGGTATCATGGCCATAAAAGAGAGCACTCAGATAGTCAGGTCACACATCTTCATTTGCGCCATGGTTTATAGAGGCACGTTTGCCCCTGTATTCCATCGATCTAACAGGATGTGTTTTTCTATTACACATGCACACGGTCTCTACATTTAAAGAGCATTACATTAAAAATGAAATCAAGAGCTTGCCTGTGAGGAAATGTTAGGACTGAGATTGCCCCATGCATTTTTTATTTGCTCACTGATAGCCTTACAAGTCTCATTCAGGAACAGCTAGGAATGTGTCAGAACTAGTGCTGAAACTTGTAAATTCCTAGGATTCAACCCAAAGATATAACCTCAAAATAACATACCTGAGACTCACAAAGAATTCTTGTTTTTCCTGTGCATTGGGTAAGCCCAGAGTCCAAAAAAAGGCAAGAATATACAATTACATGTACAAACACTCAGAACAAAGGGGGTGAGTTCAGATTGAAAAGGTAAACCTTGTTTATGTTTTGAGTGCCTAATACTATGATACTGTTCTTTAATGTATGCTTTTCCAGAATGTAATTTCCTGAAACTTCTTAAAATTAAAATTTCAGAATTACACCACACAGAGCCACACTGAGTGCTGCATAAGTTACAACAAGATTTTAAATGGCTGAAAACAACTATTTAAAAGGAAAAGAACCTTTTGTACTCATTACAATAGCTAACTATGACCAAGATGCCAAGCATATTAGTACAACCTGGTTTTCCTAAAAAAGTGAAAAACAGAAGACAAGCCCCAAAACAAGAATAACACACAGCAAAAAAATGCCATAACTCATATCTGTTCTTTAACTTTGGAATTTGATCATGATTTGAACTTTAAAAGGACTAGAAATTTCTCAAAATCATCATGACAAACAAAAAGCAAAATGAGGGGTCCTAAGTCTTGGCCAGCCCTGTAGGGATTCACCCTGTAGCACGAGGTCCCTGACCCTCTAACATCCTGCATGGCTCTAAGGCTCTGTACAGTGGAGAACACGTTGGTCAAAGGGACCACTCTGGAGATTTAGCAGAAAGTCTTCAGAAAGTGCTGAGGGTGCAAGTTCTTTAAGTTAGAGGCTTAATGTACAGGCAGATGTGGATTGATTTTTCAAGGAAATGGGAACAAACCTCTCTTCCCTGAGCTCCCTGTTCAAGATGCCAGGTCATGACAGTTTCCACAGTATACACTGACACCATTTCTTTTCTACAAGATACACTTACCTATATGAAAGTGCAAAATCTTACATAAGGTTTATTTAAGGAGAAGAGACAGGGTCACTGCCCAGTTACCCATTACACAGCACAAGTCTCTGACTTGCACTTCACCTAATAAAAACAGCAACAACAGTAGAAGATAACAGTAAACAGAACTCTTACCAGTGTAGAACATAAAAGTAACAGGGTTTTTTTTGTTTTAGTGTTGCAATCAAATCACCGAGGACAGTTTCATATTTATTTTTCTCATTTTCAGATAGAAAGAATGATAAATTTCTGTTTTAGTGAAATTATGCCTACCTTTACACACATACATAGAAATTATATAAACACTTAGAAGCTCATTCTACTATTCCTTTGTGCCTTGACTTCCATGAACTTAAAGAGCAGGAATCAGAGCCCAGGGGAGAAAGACAGCAGTTTCTTTAAGTACCTAAAGCAGCTAAGCAAAAGTAGGTTACCATCGTATTTTTAATTTATGTGTATTACAAGATGAGCTGACAGTCATATATGTCTCCTATTATCAACAGCTCGGCAGTTTCTTTTCTAAGTCATCGTGGTCAGTTTAGCTACTTGGAGTCTGTTTCTATTTGTTTGGGCTGCGGAGCATCCTGTATTTTATCTCAGAGAAATAATTGTCTTCCTTGGATTTTCTCTGGAGCTGCATATATGAAGGAAACAGCTTCTTGTTTCTAACCACCACAACTCAGAGCAATTCAACACAGCTGTTTCAGTTTTGTTAGCACATACACCAGCATTTAACTAAAACTAAGAGCTCAGTGAGTACAAGCAAGGCCACACAAAGTGGTGTTTGATGCAGCGCAATAGTTGTGGAGCAGGCTCACCGCTCAATAATTGGAAGAGAAAACTTGGAAATATTTGCCTTTGTCCCTTAGATTCTGACAAACAAAATTCATGAGATGCAACTTGAAATGGCCTTTTTTTCCATTACATTTTCTACACTGGTCAGTTAACACCTGGGAGAAACTGGTTTGACTGATCCAGGTAAACAGAACTCAGGTAAATAAGTTCTCTATCAACCTGCAATCATCAATTTTACAGCTCTAATATTTCTAAGTTAAACCAGACCTTTTCAGGCCTCCTATATCACAGCTCATGTAAACTAGGCACAGCTGGTCTCTCCCCAATAAATCAACCATTGAAGGAGCAACAAAATATATACAACTAAGGCACAGACAGGACAAAAGATTGTGATTGAAAGAGAAACCGTTCAGTGAACCTAAGAAGTCAATTTAGAGAGTCTTGACATATTTCATCAACATGTACTGAGGAAGTGCTCCCGTGGGGAAGGTGTTTTTTTCTTGAGTTTTTTATACTGATTCTGCAGCAAATGCTTTGCATAAGGCATCTCTGAATGAAAGGGATGTCTGGTATATTAAAAAGCAGCAATGCCTCTAACTAATGATCATGGAGACTGTAAGAAGTAAGGTCCTAGAGCAGAGTTGTAGGGATGTGGACATACAAAGTGTTGGCATGTGCAGCCAGTGCAGTCCCCAGCCACACTGGCAGGCTGGGTCTCCTGAAGGTGCCCTCACAACTTGTGGGAGTATCACAGAAACAGCCTAAAGTGATAAGGGATAATGTATAATACAGTTTGTCCCCACTATGCAATAATAACTACTTACACATTATTTTGTAGGGAATTTAACTTTACTGACCACAATCCCAGCTCTGTTGGGATCTGTTGTAGAGGTGTTGTGTGCACTTTTTTCAGAGGCTGCTGTATATCTACATGGAAAAGATGCTTAATATCAAAACAAATTAAACAAAAAATTGCCTGTTTGAAACAAAGCATACATAGCTTTCTACGCCACTGGCCAGGAAACAAGAGAAAAGTGCAGGTTAAAAGTACTTGAGACTGGCTCAATAGAGTCTTCCAAGAAGCAAAGCGGGTACTGCCTTTGGTGAATCTACTTTATTTTGCATGCCTAACACAATAATTCTTAACAAGATTCCACAGATTAGAGGACATGAAATTAAGCAGTCTACATTGAAGTACAATGTCAGACATTAAGCTGACAATCCTCAATACCCACTGCCTAAGATGATAGTGGGAAACAGTGTCAGAATAGTAAGACATTCACAAGAAGGGGCCATGGATTAAGTCCTTTGAACCTTGTTAACTATATTAAGGAAACACTGGTTGTCACCTGCTGACATCTTGTTCTGTAGAAGACTGGAAACAAGAATGCCGGCTGTGTCAGAACTGATTTCTAAGTCACTGGGAACTTGAAGTTTAAATAGACAGAGAATGACAGGAGGCTCTAGCACAAACCAACTGGAACCACATTACCAGAGCGTGAAGTTAAGAGTAATAACTTCTTCTAAGCTATTAAACAAAAAACCTCAAATCACAACCCAGAAGTAATCTTAAAGCACCTACTGCCTTAGACATCTTCCATTTTGGATGTCAAAGATTTAACCTTACCTAAGTGTCCCACAGATCCCAAATTTGTGGCTCTTAGTGTAGGAAGCTTGCCCTACAATATTAATCAAACTATTTTTGTTGGATGTTTTTAGACAAAGTTAATTTGCTCTGTGCACTCGTTGTGAATCTAATCCAGTCTTTTAAAATACATCCTGAAATGCCATTGTACCTGTGTCAACAATACACCTATCCTCTTCAAACTTCCTGTCATTACCCATGAGAGAGAACTCCTGAAAATAGTTTTCCCTCCAGAAAATGCTTGAAATAAGACTGTAAAGAAGTTTTTATTGATTATTGCCATAAGAAACCTGCAGTGACTTCATAAAGATGACTCAGAACTTAACTTAAGCAGGGTGACATAATGTCACTACACAATCCTATATGAGTCGGAATTCAAAACATCTCCACTATGAGATCACACTAAAGGTTTGTCCTCTGAACTTTTTTTTTGTTTGTACTTCCAACTTCCTTCCTGAACTTTGAGGTTCACATTCTTCTTGTCTACATCTACACATGTCTACATGTGTAATTTCTCTGTCTGCTAATGAGCCTTTTGCAACCAAGTGTTCAAGTGCTTCCCTGAAGACTGTGTAATACAGACATAAAAGCACAAGGGCTCGCAGGAGGCACAGTGAAGGGACCTGAACTAAGGACGTGCATCACTGCATGGGAGCAGTGAATGCTCTTCAGGAGGACACTCTCAGGGCAGGACAAGCTCACTCCTTGTCAGTGTCCTGTCCAAAAGCCACCTTTCCAGCACAAATGTTGAGTGAAATGTCTTAAGATGTCTTACCTGTATAGGGCTCACCAGGACCTGCTTCCTGAGGAAATTAGGGTCCCAGGCCCACATTATTTCTAGACTTTGGTACAGGCTGCTACAGACTGGCTACAAGTCACAGAGCAGAATGGCAGACAGTGGCCCAGAGCCTCTGTTGATAGAGCCCACAAGAATGGCCTTATTCTCCAAGCTGGGCAATGGATCTGGGAAAGTTGCTTTGCTGCCATCCATGAGCCAGTACAAATCAGCAAGCAGCTCACATATGGCTCAGCCTGCAATCTCCTTAGTCAGCATCTAAAGCCAGTCCCAGGTGTCAGAGCTTGCAACATTTGGGACAGGACTCTTGACCGAGTTTAAAGGCAAAGGCAACAGAGTAAATTTTTTTCCCCAAATAGAATGTGCCTCCTGTTCGATGTTTTCCCCTTAAAAATAGCGCAAAGATGCTGACTCCACAGCTAGTAGGAAAGGGTTTCATCAGCTGCACTGGGCTCCAATGAATAAACCCAGTGATTTTGTTACCAGCCAGTTTAGCTCAGAGCCTGGCTGAGGCAGCTGCTCAGTGTCTCCAGTGTGTGAGTGGACATGCTCTGAAACACAGGATCTGGCAGTGACAGTTTTCCCTTTTGCACATCACCTGCTTCACTACTTTTGCATGAGGGTGATCTAAAGCTTAGCAAAGACTTGTAGGTGGAAATATTGCACACGTATTAGAATTACTGTAATGCTCTCCTTTGCAGAAAGCAATTCATTAGCTACTGGCTCAAGAACCTTTGGCTAACAATAGGCATTTAAACCATCAGGTACCAAAAAGCAGAGCTATGATATCTTAGCAGGCATGGAGTATTTCTTATTTGCATCGTTGCTGCAGCAAAAGCACTTCAACTATTTTCTATCTAGGTGCCAGAAAAAAAGTTCACTGCAAGTATTAGAAGAACATAATAGTTCTTTTTGCTCTTTTTGAACATAATAGTTCATAGTTTGCTTTTGCTGCTCCATTTCAAAATAAGCTTGTGATTTATCTTTCTGTAATAGAAATACAGAGTTGTTCATGGAAATAACTCATGTCTGTTTCTCTTAGTTGCATGAACATTAACCACATGCTCTCCATTATCATCATCATTATTATTATTATTCATCTCAAAAGGGAGTAATTGAAAAACTCATTTACAATTAGAGACCCCAAAAGTGGTCTGTGATACAAAGTGAGCTGTCCAGGGTCACTAGCTGGGAGCAGAGTTCAGAGTCAGTACATACAGACCAGGACCTCAGTATTTGACAGGCAGGAGGAGAGAAAGTTCTACCTGTCTGCTGGAAGTTGGCAGGGAGCCCCAGGTAAGCTTAGCTGTGTACATTCCTCATTCCCTGAAATGTACAGTCACCACTAAACACCCACTGCATGGCCTGGTTGACAATCAGTTACCGTGCTGTTACATCTTAAGCCAGCTTGATGTTTTCTCATTAAATCTCTATTCTCTGAAAATCATAAATGTGTAATTCTCTGATCCTGCAGGTGTTAGTCAGACTTCTAGGCCTGCAGATGAACCCACAATAGTCCTTGGAGAACTTCAGTCACATTACTGTGTTGGCGCTCTGGGTCACTGGTCTAATGCAATGTTTTTCTCAAGACAGAAACAAGCAAGCAGGAACATTTTCTCAGTCAAGGGAAACAGCCAACATGGTCAATGATAGACACTGAGACATACAGTTATTCAATGCTAGAACAGTATAAAGCCACTGAGATGAAGAAAAATAAAACTAGATCCTGCTCCATATGCCAGGAGAAATTGCTTTGCTTAGACTCTTATCCAAGGCTCACACTTTCCAGCCTAGCATTCCAAAGTCCTACAGCCCAACATGTTCTATACAACTCAGTCCATTTTCCCTGCAAGTCTTGGTCAACTTACTCGAGATGCTATTCCAGTGTTTCCAGACATTCTACAAGCTCATTCCTGTGACACATACAGTGTGTTTACCACTCCAGAGGTACTATCACGAGCTATAATGCCATACATGTGTGGATTAGGATCTCATGAGCCAAGTCAATGCCACCACTTGTTTACGGTGATGGGATCTGCTCATCACAGCAAAGCTTGC